>CAJDSM010085577.1:0-20071 GCA_903981925.1 Ostrea lurida
CGTTGTCCTAACCTGAAAATTTTGAACCTTTTGTGGTGTCACCCCGACTTCAAGGATCAGTTTGAACCAAATTGACTTTACATTTCACGATGAAAAAAGATTTCTCGTTAGATATTCGATGTAAATTTAATGTCTATTGCAGTCCCATAGTGGCCCTTGGATATCGTGAATTGAACAAACTTAAGTCTGGAGAAATTACTTTCAGTTGCATGTTGTTCTTCCCAACTCAGTGATTTTCGAGAGGTAATTACCAATGACTGATAATCCCTATTTATCCTCCATTCAGAGGTGAAGAGGTCCAGTCCTTCATTTGACCAAATTTAACTCCACTTACCCAGGGACACTGAGTGCCAAGATTTGCTGCAATTGACCCTGTGGTGCTAGAGAAGAAATAGCAAAAATGTGGAACGCTAACACACAAGAGACAGGCTTCACTATGTATGAACATGCATTGGTCAGAAAGGTTCACCCAAGCAAACATTAATCCATTGATCAGTGGATGTCACAGAGGTCTCTTTTGATATCAGCATTTCGCAAATTCTATGGTCGTTATAATGAACTTATTTGCAAATACAACCTGTCCTTAATCAAGGCTGTCTTACGTGTTTTATGCCAAATGTTAGGCCGTTCTTTCGCGCTGTTTTTACTACGGTTTACTCCGTCTACCTGATCAAGATAGAGGATTCACAATGAGTGTGACCGGTCAACAGTGGTTCTTACTCCTTCTAGGCACCCGATCTCACCTCTGATATGTTCAAGAGTCTGTGTTTGCCCAACTCTTAATTTTTATTATTTATGGGATTATGAGATTGACCATTGTTTGTTTTCTTCATTTTTGATATTGTGACCAAAATAGATTTTGTTATTATACATTGATTGATTATTTATTGTTTCACGTCCACTCGAGAATATTTCACTAATATGGAGACGACACCATTTGCCGGTGAAGGGCTGCAAAATTTAGGCCTATGATCGGCACTCGGGGCCTTTGAGCAATCTTTATCGTGCCACACCTGCTGTAACTTGGGACCTCGGTTTTTCCGGTCTCATCCGAAAGACCGCCATTCAGTCACCTCTTACGACACGCAAGGGGATGCTGGGAACCTATTCTAACCCGGACCCCCACGGGTTCGCAGGGTTTGCAGCAGTTCGTCCACTATCTGCAGGTTTTTAGGGTTAACCTTATAGAACTTTATTACTTAGCCATATCTAACACATGTCAAAACAAAAACCATGACACGAGCCTTATCTACATAACAAAGAATTGTGAGTGCTGTATCTCACTTGTGTATAACTCATGTTTGCTGACCGTTAGAAATACCTTCAGGGAGAACTGCAAACATTAAAAGTGAAAAAATGAATTTTAGCTCAAAACCTATGCCCGTTTAAAGTGTGGCATGTTTGTAAATGATATTCTAATATATCCGAAATAACAAACATAAAAGTCTAGTACATGTATATTTCAAAACACATACCCCCAAGATATAGTTGTAAACAAAAAAAATGACAGATGTAATCAATATTCTTATTAATATCTAATTCACCTGTATTGGAATTATAACTATGTACAGTAAGAATATCATTAAATAATATAGTGACAATACTGTCAAACAATGTGGTAGCCAAGTACAATAAGGATACCATTAAACAATGTGATAACCATGTATAAAGGAAAAGAATATCCTTCATCTAAAATTGTCCTACAGTTCGTTTTACAAGCGGTAACTTCAATCTGTGATTAAAGATTCAAGAGTACCGTTTGAGCGATGGATGTAACCAGTCAACAGGGAATGTTTACTCCTCCTGATACCTCACCCCCACCTCTGGTGTTCCCACTTACCAGGACACGTTTGCCCTGTTGTCAATTTTGTATTCTTAGGCACCTGATCCCACTTCTGGTGTGTCCAGGGATCCGTGTTTGCCCAACTCTTGTTTTTGTACTCTATTTGGGACTTACGAGATTGATCACTGTTCGTTATCTTTGCCTTAACATTCACGGCCTTTATGAAATTTTATCTTCAACTCTTTTAATCGCAGCACCAGATTTCTTACCTACCATTGTAAAAAAAAAAGTAAAATCTATAAAGGCTTTCCAATGTATGTTCAATGAAATAACTAATTGGTTGACAGTCTATTTCTGAGTTTTGTCAGTAATTATCCAGCTAATTTTTGTTTCGGCATCTGTTCGTTGGGTTTGAGAGAATTTAATGGTGATTCTGACGAATATTGGCTTTTAATATAATTATGTGTTTGTTGTCCCTTCACAGAAGGATAGTTCAATTTCATAATTCATATAATGTATATTTCACCGGTTTTCCATCATGAGATATTTTAAAGTATGCCCATACAGTGGATTGCAGAGGCATGATAGTTCAATTTCATAAATTCACATAATGTATATTTCATCGGTTTTCCATTATGAGATATTTTAAAGTGTGCCCTTACAGTGCATTCCAGAGGCATGTTTACTGACCAACATCCAAACTCTAGTGGTTTATTTGAACATGAACGAATTAAAACTTGTTTGACTTTACCTTAATACAAAAGCACTGAAATGTGTAAAAAAAAAAAATAGATTTACTGAAAAAAAGGCTATTTTAACGAGTACTCGAGTATGAAAATTTAGTCGATGATCGGTACGACCGAGCGATAGTCGAGTACTCGTTGACACTATTACCTCGTGTTATCAAATAGGATGCTTCTGTCAGAACCTATTTGTATGGTTGATAATGTTCGTTTACATGGAGAAGAATTTCCTATCAGCTATTTCTGCAAACTGCGATTCGTTTTCAGCTATTTCTGCGAGCTGCGATTTGTTTTGTAAGTGACGAAATTTCCTAACTATGAAGGCCGTGTACTGCTATTCGATATAACTTAATATGAGAATAAAGCAAGGGAATATGTTTCTTTTGAACACGGATATGATTTGTCAAAGTCATCTGGAAACATTCTGAAAATGCGTGTATAGACTCTGTATCTTTACATGTGATGTCAGTATCAACTTAAGGCACTTAGTTTGTACGAACATTAATGTTTAACACGGACTGAAAGTTTGCGAAATAGTAAAAGTGTATTTCACAATTGTTAATAAGAAAATTGATAGTATTTTTAGATTTCTGTGAAGTAAAAAAGGCAGCTATGTGATATTATAACCGTCGGGTTTTGTTTTTCAAATTGGAACTCTCCGATAGAGCTGTTTCGCAATGACAAATTATAATGTCTTCAGATGGTAGAGACCATTTACTGGGATTATGGCAACCTGTGGCTGCTCTGTATTGGAAATCGTTACGGGTAATGGGACTCATTGCATTTTTAACTAGATACTTGTTATGGAAACAAGAGACACACATCACAAATAGATGTGCAATTTATGGTTCAAAAATGAGCATTCTATGAAATTCACGACCAAGCCAGGGTTGGTTGCTGTTACAGACTATTCTGATTTCCTATTAGTAATCATTGAGTAGACATTGGAAAGGCTGTGGTAAAGTTTCAGTGAATCATTGTTGGAGCACTCCTAACCTTTGAACTCTTTGCCTACTGTATACAAAACAGACGCCGTTATGTATTGCAGTTGGAAGAAGGAAATGGCAGAACGTGCCAGCGAATTGTTTGACCGCTTACGTAACAAATGTCTTTCCCGAGGGTACGGGGGCATTAAAGACCTAGCGGTAGTATTTAGGAAAATGGATATCGATTACTCCAAAAGACTGACCAAAGAGGAACTTAAGAATGGAACTAACATGTATGGTCTACAATTGGACGAAGCCGACCTTAATGTACTGTTCGTCTCTTTTGACATGGATGAGAACAAAACAATTGACTTCTGTGAATTTTTACATAGATTAAGGCCAAAAATGTCCACGATGCGAGAGGACGTTATCATGGAAGCATTTACCAAACTAGACGTGAACGAAGACGGACATTTGAATTTAGATGATCTGAAAGGTACACTTCGTCTAAGGGTAAAAGGGTAGCGAATTACAACGCTAAAAAAACAATACTCACTTCAAGTTTGATGATACTTATTTCACGTGTGTAGATATACTGACATGTAAATGGCTGTTTTATTTGATGGGATTTTTTTGTTTGGCATTAGCCTTATTGTTTACATATGTGCGAATGTTTCTTAGGTTTGTTGATGAGCGCTGCCAAACATAAATAGGTTTTCAATCCGGCATGCAGCATATGAAGCGTGTAATAGAGAGAATAGGGCACGTGCCTTCATGGTATAAATAATTGATATCAAATCAGTTGGTGTGGTTTTAAAAAAAGATATTTGCGTTCAATGGATTGACAATTATAGATTTATGAAGTTAAGCAATATCACGAGAAGAGTAGTGCTTGGTATACATTTCAAAGAGAATGGAACATAAACTTGAAAATAAACAGATAAAAATTTAGAACTAGCGACGTAGGTTACCGTGAAAGCTTCAACTCCAATTAATTTACATCAAATATTTATCCTGTAAATTTTCTTTGAATTATGTTCCATCCTTTCACTAAGAGAATCGGAAATTAAACTCAAAACAGAGGCATTACAAACATTCAAAGGTCTGGTATTTGCAGAAACAAATGTTGCTCAGTAAATTGATGTATGCGTTGGTAAAACCGTTGACAAACCGCAACGCATGTAACTGAAAGATTTGAAATTTGAAGAGTGATTGTGTGTGATCAATACCTTCGAGAGAAACAATATTTTAAAAATAGAGCATTGATTTTCCAATGAAATGCATGTAATAGCCCGTCAGTTGTTCTTTTCGAAAGGATGGTGGTAAGGTACCAAACTATTTTTTAAGAATGCATGTATCCAGAGAGAGAGAGAGAGAGAGAGAGAGAGAGAGAGAGAGAGAGAGAGAGAGAGAGAGAGAGAGAGAGAGAGTACTTTGGGTTCGTTGCTCATGATCTTCATTTTGAATGACGTTTCACTTTTTCATACTTACCATCTGGCCTTCGATACATATTTATTATTTCAATACCCAAGCGACTGTGCATTTTACACCCAGGTGATCTACTGCAACTGGTTTACGTTCGTCGTCGTCCATCGTGCGTTAACAATTACAATTTCAAGACTGGCCGATGATTTAGATTGCCATAAAACAAATGATTATGTAATGAAACAAAATTTGCAGATTACTACCATTTTGTGTTGTGGTGCTTTATACAATATACATGTAAGAAAAGAATACCTACACAAAGAATTAGTAGTACGACGGCCAAAGGTAATGAAATTTTATGAAATTGTGTCAACCTTTTTGAAAAATGTTTATTAGAAAGATAATTGAAAATTAATCAGTTTTCTGGGAGAGAGAGACGGGGGGGGGGGTGCCCACTGACCCCCTAGCACTTCGCGCCTTCGGCGCTCAAATGCTTCTCCGCCTACTCTTTCTAATTTCACCAGCTACTTTTAATTTTATTGAGAACCCTACCAGGGCTGTGTCAGTCTTTTTATATAGTGTTTGTGTGTAAAAAAATTAAAATGGCATCTTTAATGCTATTGTATATTGAAACTAAATCGATATTTGAAGGAGTGGATAGCTTCAGGGTTAGGGGTTTTGGTACCAGGGTGGGGTCAAAATGGTCATAGTAATTAAATGTGTGTTGACAACTAAATACCGGTATATAACTTTTTAGTGCCGTTTTACTTTTCAAATTTAGTATAGTATGAAGCAATTTTTGGACAAGGGGGTATCCCTCGGTTGTTCTGGTGTTTTACGAGTTACATCTGATCACGTCCCTCGATTCAGTCTGACCACACTACAAAATCAATCCTTCCCATCATTTGTCTTTTTGCCTGAAAACAAGCATGCTCTTTTCTGGTATACATCTGTCAATCTCAGGGGTAGGTCGATGATATCAAATGCACGTAAAAAGTAGCATAGAATCAAGAGAGATAATCAATATCTCTACTGACAAAACTGGGACTAGGAGTGAGTCCCTTTCAATATTCTGGAAACTGGTTGGAGTTTATTGTATCAGGTGGTACTTCCTAATTGTTTTGTCGTAAGACAAGGTTTTATGTACATTCGACATTTGTCTCTTTCCAGTTGTTTATGCTGCAAATGCAAGAAACCACCCAAAGTATCAGTCGGGCGAGTGGACGGAGGACGAGGTCTTACGAAGTTTTCTTGACAGCATCGACACGCCCGGTAACCCGGATGGAAAAGTGACACGTGACGAGTTTATGAATTACTACGCTGGCGTCAGTGCCACAATAGATGATGACTGTTATTTTGATCTGATGATGCGTTCCTGTTACGGTCTTCCACCGAGAAGCTCGCAATCAAAGCAAAGACCTGAGTAACGTGTTCAAAGTCATCGAAATTCGAGTTGATTTTACACTGAAATAGCAATTTTCTTACATGGAAAAAAATTTCAATTTGCAAAACCATAACATTACATAATGATTTATATCCTTGTGTTTTTATTCATGACAATTTTGTAGGTGAGCTATACCGCTTTGAATAATAGAAAAACTTGAGCGATAGAAAGGTCTTAAAACCAGGGACTGGTATGGTTGATGAGGTACTTGCAGCATCAGACATCTTCCATACCCTGTAGTGATAGTTTGGGAGGGGGAAAAGTAAATTCCCTCGTATGAAACCTATCATCAGTAAACAGTGTAGGTCTGTATTACCTTACTAAACTTGCAATACGATATCTCACCTTGGTAATGTCGACATTTTTGTTCAATCGAAACACCATGACGAAGTATTACAAAATAGCGTGTCTTAATGCTTCAAAACGTAGGGTATACGTACGTATAAAATGCCAATTCATGAAATAGGAATATACGGTATGCTGAGATAGAGGTGTTTAAATATTTCAAGGTAAAGATAAAAATGGTCAAATTTCAAATCGTTTAAAAACAACGAAAGGCAGAACGATTCCCGTCGGAAGATAAAGCTTTACCGTGATTTTCTGATATTTCTAAAGTATTCTACTTCAAATATGTGGATATGCATTGCATAACATTTCAACACATGGATGTCATAATAACTTTCAATAGAATCCGCCAAATTTAAAATTGGCTAGTAGACAAAATTTTAAATTACATTGAAACATGTAGACTTTCCACTGAAAATGGAGTGTGACGTAATTCAATGTAACCGATAAATCAGGAGAGAAAAGCACGGTTGTTGGTTCGTTCAGTTCCTTTGTTTTGTGACGAATACAATAGAATGGTTTGAAATAGTAGCTGATTGTCAGATTTATTTTAAAACAGTCAAATATACAGATATTATTCACATCATTTTCCCCATTCTTGTTAAAATATAGAATCACCATAGCTCCATAGTTATTTTCCTAGGCGAACACCTGCCGATACGTAACGAATCCTGTTATCCACACATTGAAATTGGTTAAATGAATCTGGACATGAGAAAACAGATATTTACTTCTCAAAGTTTTTTTTAATAAAGTGTCATATGGTTTATTATTACATGAATTGAATTAAGTACTGTGGAATCAAGGGGAAAACAAAGAACTGGATAGAGAAGGTGAAACATTAAAAAGACAAATGAAGATTCTGGATTACTTCAGGGTTCTCTTCTTGGACCTTGTCTATTTCTTCTTTACATCAACTACATCATTGTTTATCAGACTAATAACACTGAAAAGGCAACAAAGTACCGCGGAAAGACCTAGACTAATCAGTGATTTAGGAAGAAAGTGAGGAAATGGAATTCCATCCAGTACAGACAAATGTACAACACTCTTCATACCCAAAAAGTAAAGGTAACCACTTGTATATAATAACTCTATCCACAATCCACGTGATATAATATCATCCAGCAATCATCGTGTATAATAACTCTATCACAATCACGTGTATAATAATTCTATCCACAATCACTGTATAATAATCTATAACCACAATCATGTGTATAATAACTCTATCCACATCTCACGTGTATAATAATTCTATCCACAACCACGTGTTAATAACTCTATCCACAATCACGTGTATAATAACTCTATCCACAATCATGTGTATAATAACTCTATCCACAACCACGTGTATAATGTAACTCTATCCACAATCATGTGTATAATAACTCTATCCATCATCACGTGTTAATAACTCTATCCACAATTCATCGTGTATAGTAACTTTATCCACAACCACTCCATTTAACTCGCACAATATTAACGAAATAAGTAGGCTGCATGATACCTGTAATATTTGATCACAACTGGGGTACCCATATAAAAAAAACTTGTATAACAAAGCCAACAGAACACTAGGGCCCGAGGGGTCTCGACCTATACTTTTGGGTACAGAAAGCACACCCTACTAATATAGTCAATATGTTTGAAAACCATCCCAATCATATTTCCGTTGAAAATGTTGACCCAATCATATATTTCATAACAATATTGTGATCTGTTCAGGTCTAGTTGCTGCCCATGCAAGTAGTGCATACTAGCATTGTTATTGTAATACCTGGGTTCTAATATAACCTTAATTCCTGTGTTTCCAGTGGTAGATCATTTCATGAGTATGAATTACATCGGATAAATTTACCACCCATTGATAAAATGGCATGTCAGATTGTCTACCCATTGAAATACCGGTAACAAATCGGTGAAAAATGCATCCCATTTCAACAATCACGTTTAAAGGCAGCATTTCGTAAATTCTATGGTCGTTATAACAATTTAGTTTACCAATATGACCTATCATTGAGTCAAATACTGTCTGATGTGTTTCATAACCATTGTTAAGCCGTTTTTCACACACTGATTTGACTACGGACTGTTCCGTTTACCTGATCAAGACTATGGGCTCACGGCGGGTGTGACCGGTCAACAGGGGATGCTTACTCCTCCTAGGCACCTGATCCCACCTCTGGTGTGTCCAGGGGTCCGTGATTGCCCAACTCTTGTTTTTGTATTATATTTAGGACTTACGAGATTGATCACTGTTCGTTATCTTTGCCTTTACATTTGACTTGTCAAAAAAGTGATCCATTCCAGCGGTACGTCAGTGTGTACCAAGATACAGGCGGACCCACCCCCGTGCACTAGTATTTCTTATGCTAAACTTAAACATCTCATCTTATAAAAATTAAAGAGAAGGCGTACAATAAGATACTCAGTCACAGTATGGGAGCCCTACCAACAGGGACGCATAGAAAGAGTGCAGAAAAGGACAACAAAACATGTGATTGTTAGCTTCAAAAACCGACCAAGTGTAGAAGAAATGATAGTGGAACGTCAGTGACAGATATGGATCAACTAGCTAGAGTGCACGGATAAGTAGTTCCATTTAACCAATTTACACCATCAAAATATTATACAATTATTGCTGTTTTTTAGGTCAATACGATGATATAGACAGCTGAGAAGTACAATATTCACCGAGCTCGAAGGGCGAGGTGAATAAATTACTTCGAAGGTGTCTAAATCATCGTATTGACCGAAAAAGCAACAATAATTGCTTTATCATATGATTAAAAAAATACCTTCAAGATTGTTCTTTGCTTTAATTGTAAGGAGGTGAATCGATCGATCGAGACAGGTTGGCCGAGATCCAAAATAGTAGACGTCAATAAATCCTAATATTCACCTGTAGGGTCACGTGGAGTTGAATATGACGAATTATTGACTTCTACTTTGTTGGATCTCAGCCAATCAGAGAGCTAGGAAGTATTCAATCATATAATAAATGTATTTGTTATAAAATAGTTCCAATTATATCATAGTCTTGCCTCTTTACATACATATGTTTTATATGCACTAAGCATGTACTTATAATTTTGAAATATAAAAGTGACTTATAGGTCAAATGGGCCGGGTGCAACTGATGAACTTATCATATGCTGTATATTATGTTCTACCTAAAATTTAGTAAATGCACATGTCACTATACATAAATACTCATCATAACCTGGGATCATAACAAAATAGTCCGCATAAAGGTTGACACCTTACTTCCATAGCAGATATATCTATCACCACAAAAGTCGACATCAAACACCGGATTAGGTTTACCATCAACGGTTCAACATCCAATTATCTATCATAATAAAGGTCGACACCAAACCATATTATCCTTTTATCAACACTTTTCAATTGACTATCACCATAAAGGTATATTGGTTGACATAGAAATGGATTAGCTTACTTACATATGAAAATTTACAAGTTAGTTCTCACGCACCACTGCATTAATTAGGGTTAATATCACACTCAATTTAGAAATGAAGCCTAGTTTTGCACACCATTCGATTGATTTCGGTTAGTCTCGCATCCAACTGAGAGATTAGGGTTTGTCAGGCGGAACCTCCAATATTTAAAACATGTAAAATTTCACTCTACTACATACTCCCTCGCGTTGAAAAATGACGTCTCGGCATTTGCATTTAAATTGCAAACAATTTTCCTATTTATTCGATAAAATTTCTAGCATAGATCTGCCTGCTTCGTCCTGTAAGTTGGAAAGTAGAGATGAATTGGAGGCCAAGGAAGTAATACAAGTAACTTTCCTTTCCCAATCTTCTTTCCTAGTAGATGGTACTTCTGTTGTGCACTTGTTCATCAAGAAATCACCAGTTTGGTAGCGGGCAGGTAATTTCCGCTGTCTAGAAGATCTTCTTGGAGGAGTTTCTTGAGCCGGTTTATCTTCCGTCTGAGATGGTGCTACGTCTGGGGTTTCTTCCTGTCGAGCCATCTCTACATCACTAGTGCTAGTATTCTCACATGGTACATCTTCATTAGTCTCCTGAGCAAGGTGAATGTCATCAGCAACCGCTGTAGTGCTGTCTTCCTGCTCGATGCGACTAACCACGAATCCCCAAGAAGAATTAATCGTCATCAGATTCAATGTCTATGGATTCCTCTTGTTGAGTTTCCCTCTGTTCCTCATTATGTTTCTGTGCTGCATGCTTGATCATTGATTTCCTGGGAGCTGGTGTTGGTGCTGCATCATGTAAAAAGCCAACAAGAAGTAGAAGGTCTCGGTGTAAAACTCGAATACGGCCTTCTCCATCTTCTCTTTTGACAGCAAATACAGGAATATTCTCATTTGGCTGCGACAGGACTGTGTACGGTTCCTGTTCCCATTTGTCAGCTAAGTTATGTTTGCCATCAAACGCAACTATCTTAACCAGCACTCGATCTCCAACTTTTACTGTTCCACCTCTCACCTTGGTGTTGTAGGTGTCCCTTTGCTTGGTTCGCGCTTTCTTGGATGCTTCAGCTGCAAGTTCGTACGCTTTTTGGATTTTGCACCTCAAGTCTGCTACGTATTGAGTCGTTGGTTCCTTCTCATTTTCTCTAAGGCCAAAGGTGATATCCACGGGCAATCTAAGATTCCTACCGAACATTAGTAGATTCGGATTTTGTCCTGTGCTCTCGTGGCGTGTACAATTGTAGGCGTGCACTAAAGGACTGACATACGCCTTCCAGTTAGCCTTTTGGTAGATGGAAGAGAACCAAGCATGTCTAGCAGAGTACGGTTTCACACATCCCGTTGCCCATCGCGTGGTAAATGGTCGTTCTGGTTTTGTTCATCCCTGCAATTGTGCATAATTCTTTAATCATCTTACTCTCAAAATTGGTTCCTTGGCCAGAATGGATTCTGGCTGGTATCCCATAGTGAACAATAAAATGATTAAAGAATGACTCTGCCGTTGTTCTTGCTAATTGGCTCCTGGTAGGGATAGCTAAAGCATATCTTGTGAAGTGGTCAGTGATCACCAATATGTGCTGGTAACCTCCCTTGGATGTTTCCAGAGTTAGGTAGTCCATACACACTAGTTCCAGTGGTGCACTGGTTACGATGTTCACAAGAGGAGCCCGTTGATTGGTTGTTGTCTTCCTCCTGGTGCATCTTCCACATTCGGTGATCCACTTCTCTACATCACTATGCATGCCTGGCCAATAGAACCTGTCTTTGATCAGCGAAAATGTTCCGTCTTTACCAGGGTGTCCCTCGTCATTGTGCAGAGTTTCGATGGCATAACTTATAACTCTCTTAGCTCCATTCTGTTCCTGACTGCTCCAAGGGAATCACCAGATGCGTCTGTTTCAAATAAACTATAAACCAAGACCAAATACATGTATATCCTAACACCAACTAGTTAAAGTTTCACCCGTCAATATATCACTGATAAACTACTAGTAACTACAAACTACATGCTTCCACTAACACTAACCACGTTCTTTTAACCTGAAGACCTGTCACTCTGTTGACATGTCCATCTGTCGGCCTGTCCAATACACCAGCTTCGAGATACAATTGAGCTCTTCTGCGTAGGAGGTGCATTTAGTGGAACTTTAAATGCGAAGGTGGGACAGAGTTGACCTACAGTCATTCGGGAAGATGATTAAATATATCAAAATGTAGAAAAAACAAAATATTACCCAAAAAAGGGAAAACAGAAAAACAATGTCATATTTGCAAGTAATATCATGGATGCGATACCTACGACCAACGAAACAGCGTAATATAATAGGAATTCCATGGGTTTAATTACTCTCTAAATTCGTATCACTCACTTGGTTTGTGTATCAATCAATTTCGGGTGATGAAACAGCGTATGAGAAACTTACTGAGTTCATTCATTTAGGTAGATATTTGTCCCACTCCCGCACGTAAATAAAATCTTTTTCGCCTTACTATGTACGAGAATTCTCCAAAGGGAAATAACTCGTACGGATATCAAAACCGGCGTATTGTCGACCTATCCAACATTGTCTACCCTTCCATCTGTCAGTATGTTAAAAATCTCAAGTGAGCCGCTATAAATACTGCAATTCCTTTTTTATCATGCGCACTCACAAAAACTGGCAGACTATTTCACCACACAAAGGTGGGCCCGTATACAGACCAGCAATGCGGCATTCTCCTATCCACAATTGATCTGTGAACAGCAGTGTCGCCTAGGTCCATATTAATTCCTTGAACCAGCGATGTTGAATGGTAATTTCAAGAAATGAAATATAAAGGATTGCTCCAAGATTCGATGAGGGCATCGGCTACCTTATTGTACTATAATAATTTTCAAATACTCTTCTTCCATACATTAATACAACACAACTGCCTCACTCTACAAAGTTTGCAAATTCATTATTTCTAAATCTTTATTGGTATGACAAAATTGAAGTACATAAAAAGGTTAAAGCTTCCGAATAACAATTCAAAATTATGATATTGAAAAGAGAGAATGCATCATTATACATAATATTGAATAGAGAGAATGAAGATGAATCTATCAGCTCAATTAATATTGAATAAGGTGAATGAATGAGTTTAATTAAATGATTCAATCTTATTTTGGAGAAAAAGTAAAAGAAAAACCAATAAAAAACAACAACAGAAATTTAGTACGTGGTTAAAATGTCAAGTCATGGTGAGTAAAAATGTTTACACACTTTATACATTTTAAGCATGAGATAATTGAATAGTACAAAAATTGTGAGTTCATGACATCAAAGGCATATGGATGACTATAAATCTTCAAAGTATCAGTTGCTATCTTGGATGATAATGGTAACTTCATGACAAATACAGGAATTCAGCAGTTTGAGACAAAAGCATATCAAATGTCTTCTCTTCTCAAAAGAGATTCACTTCTTCTCTGGAAGGGGTCCTGCCCCATCATCAACCTCTACTGCGTTCACGAGAGGGACCTTCAACCCAACTGCAGCAGTGTAACCAGGCGGAGCAATGGTTGTGTACGTGTGCTGAGAGAAGATGCCCTGGTTGGTTCCTTTGTGAATGTGGTAAACGTGGACGTCATCACTGCGTTTGTTTCTAGACAGGATGCACAAGTGCGCAACAGCAGAAATAAGGACGAGGATGCCACCAATACCTCCGACAGTGAGAGCCCACGGGCAGTGAAAGTACAGGGGGTTGCCGTAGCGGTGTGAGAAAAGAAGTTTGTAACTCTCGGTGACTGTGACAGTCTTAACGACAGCAGCGATGTAAGTTCCCCCTGTGTATGAAAAATTACATTCAAGTTTATACAATATATGTCGTAAAGGCCATTTCCACAAAATCAAAATAGGAATAATATTTTTAAAATCTCTCAAGCAAAATGAAGTAAAATCTTATTTTACAAGATTGATTTTTATTTTCTACCTGAGATGATGAGACTGATGCACGCCAGTAGCCCAGAGCATCGGGACCTCGCCAAACTACGGGCATACAGGATGTTACCAATAAACCCGAGGACTCCGAAGAACATCCCTAATGACGAGATGATTTGGAATTCTATCAGTCCGTGTTTACCCAGCTCTGAAAAGCAGAAGTGACAAGGCTCATAAACTTTTCGATCGATTAAACATCCCTCATCTAATATTTTATTGGTATTATATACTTGGCAGTATGCACGTACATGAAATTCGATATTTTAATCTTTTAACTATAGATGAAGCTGCTCGTATTTTTTTTTTTAATGTGTAACGAGTTGAATCATTGATCAATACTTGCATGTAATTGCAAATAGATTATTCTACTTTTTACGAAGTAACGATATGTTGCAAGATCCTTGATGTTGTATGAATCCGAATTACAGATGTGCATAGAATACATGTAGTACGGTTCCCAAATTACTGAAACAATGCTTCACGTTTAGTTCAGCGACCTTGCACATTTTCATATATACAGTGGTATTTTATTAACACTGTACACATACATGCAGTAATGTCGGTGGGTTAATTTTTCATCACTTTTTTTTCTCTTGTCAATAAAAATACAATGTCATTATTATTGCGTTTCATTTTCTGTGCATTTTTTTTTTTTTTTAATTTCATAATGAATCGTACTGTTCAAAAACCCGATTATCGTGCTCATTTTTAAAAAAGTAATGCATTTATTACATATTTCTTACTAAAAGGCCGAAATTCACAATCATGTGATTTGCTCCGGTAGAAGTCGCTTAATTTCAACAGCTGGGTAAGGAAGCCGAGGAAAAGAATCTGCCAAAATGTAGACAGTATTCCATATACATGTACAGATAAAGTATATCAAGGAAGTCGGGTGTCAGCAGTACACGCTATCACTGTATTTAGCGTATTGTACCAATGACATGCGGTACAAATGACTTGACGATATATCGGGTAATTTTGGTTGGTTGTGAAATATTTTCCGGATTTTATCTGTACTTCCTAGACTAGATGAATCTCATATAAACATACGTGTAATTAGTCATATTTGAATTACTCATTCTAAAGGTAGTACACGTTCGTTTTGCTGTCCCCGTATCAAATTAAAAATTCAACGGAGAAATTAAGAAAAATCGTAGTTAACAATACATTAATATTGTACAAATAGCATTTAAAATAGAAACAAGATGTATTTGTAAAACACTAATGCCCCCCCCCCCCCCATGCCAGTGGGAGGACTTGTGATAAGGATTATGCATCCTTACCATTCAAAAGTTATGTTTTTAAAAAGTAGGTCACAGTTCAAGGTCAAAGTCAGTAGGTCAAACATTTTGGTACAAATTGAAAGGTTTTGTCATAAGGAACATACGTGTAAATGGAAAATCAAAGCCCTAGTACTTTTAAATCATTCAAAAGTTATAACCAAGGATAATGACAGACAGCACAAAAACAATACATGTATGCCTCCCGATTTTCAATCACGTGACATAAAAATAAATCCAAATTTTGAATATTACGAAATCTTTGAAACGTCTCTTACTTTTTACAATTTTAGATTTGGAGATATGTACTTATTACAAACTATGCCATACATTTTTTTTTTCGGAATAAAATGAAATTTATAGTATGTTTTTGAAAGGAAAATGAATAAAAATTTACTGCAAGGAGCAGTGTTATTTCTTGAGAAGTCCAAAACACGGGGAAATTATTATATAGAGCTATTTAATGTCTTTCAACTTTTGACATCATAGAAAATTTACAAGTCCTTTATTATTCTTAAAAGTTTATATTTGCACTTATAAATTACAACCGAACTAATCTAAAAATATGCATTAACTCATGCTTACATTTTTTTTTTTTTTTTTTTTTTTGTTTAAACACGGATGTTTTATCAACGGAGTTAAAAATAGGTATATACCTACATGCGGCTTATGTATTAGTCATATTCTACAGAAGCATTAATTACACATTGCGTGTCTACATGTGAAAGAAAATGTAAATTTACGCCAATGTGGGATTCATAAATACAATAACTTTGTCAGTAATTGCACGAATTTACGTCCAGAGAGACATTACAATGACCACTGATGACAGGGTGTTTGCATATTTCAATGGCAAAACTTTTAAACGAACTTTAGTTTACCTTTTACTTCCTTATACACAGAATTTGGGAATGAATGCATAAATGGTGCTTGACGATGACAGAAGTAAGTGGTCACGTGACATTTCTTCCTCTCAGACTCTTCTGCTCTGTCTATCATCAGGTCATCGTTCTGAATACTTTCTTCTACCATATCAAACGGAGAAGGTGTCATGTAAGGATGTTTTGAATCGTGGAAGCAGACGATAAAATACCATAATCCAGCCGACATATGCACTTTTGCTCGATCCTCGGGAACAGAACGAAAGAAGAAAGGTGACATCTCCGAGGGTTTTTCCTGTATGGTAACATTGGCCCATCCAGGGCTGACAAAGGATACCGTCATCAAGACCACACCGATAAAGGTGATTATTGCGAAAATCTTCAGTTTTCGACCAACTGTCATCATGGTTAAAGGTTGGTATCTCCCAAAAATATTATTTCGAGGAGAAACAGAAAATGGCTACTTGGCGGATGCAATGATTTGTGTCGTCTTCTTCGTTCAGGTGCATCAAAACATTATTCTACGCATGCGTCAGGTGTCGGTTCTCATTGAATCGATATTTACCTGTCTGCATGATTTAACTCGCTGCTATTAAAATAGTCAGAGAAGCATAACCAGGTAAAAGGACATGGAACACGGCCAATTTATAGTACTGTCCCGATGTTACAAAAGTACAAAAGAAATTTCATTTTGCAAAATTAATCAATATTCAGAATCAAATGATCGACGGCTACATTGTTCACTGATATGCACTATTAAACAGAACAGCGTTTTCCTGTGCAAGTTAAAAGTTGCTCCCCTTTCATCGAACAAGACGAAAACGGAATGTCTTCCTTAAAAAATATTCATTTTAGTAATAATGTGATTTATTGAATTGAATTTGCATATTTGACACCTCATATGTACTATTTTAACATTTAGAATAATACATTTGTTTGTTGTTATCCTCCAAAGCTACAAAACAGCAAAGTGATAACGAGCGAGAGATCGGAGATTTGCAGATCTGAGGAGCTTTTCTTTTGAAAAAAAAAACGTAGTTAAAGCCGCCAATAGATTATATGCAAAACAAACAAAAGAAAACTGTACAAGCAAAAGCAAAATATAGTAAAACATGCACAAATAAATAAGAACCAGGGAGTAAGAGACAACACAATGGTAGACATGACTGGCAGGCAATACAAAAATTAATCCCTTTAAAATAAAGTAAAATAAATGAAAATGCAGGTATTCTGATTAAGGAGCAATACAGCGGCCAAAGCAACCCCTTTCCTGCAGCACTATACCCTTTAAAAGAAAAACAGCACCAAAAAAAAAATAATAACATAAAATGTAAGTACATGTAAATGGTACATGTATAAGCACTAACATCACAAGATAAAAGAGTAATTCAGTGCTTACTCACTAAACATTTGCACAATGATCCATCACACACCTAGAGACTTATCGGAATCCACCTTCCGTCTGTCACTGAGGAGAATAATCCATGTTGCGGTTGTTCTCATGGCGAAAAGTATTCATTAAGCCATGTCTCGTTGTGTTGTCTTGGAGGACGTTGGCTTGATTGTCTGCCCTCAAACATGAAGGAAGATGAATTGTATCACAGCAGATGTTGAAAAAACGCACGACCAAATAGGATATGTTGTTCGGTCAAAACTTCAGAAGGTTTCACGGGACTGTAAAACAAAAAAAAAGTTGTGAATGTGCTCTGTTGCGATTGCCGGACCTAGGGAAATCTGAACGACAGTTGCAGATCACTTATTGTAACGGAATTCCGTTTGTGGACACATTCAAAGTATTGTGCATGTATATAGTTCACATTTTGTATTATGTAGTTATTGACATTTTCTCGGTATCAGTGATTGTTTTCATTATATAACGTAGGCCTAGTCATTTAAAATATCAAATATCGCTACTGAAGTCTACGACACGAATCTTGGTCGGCCATCTTTGTACACTGCGATACAGAAAGACCTGTCCGATAGTGATCTGAGACGCGAGTTATTGGTCATTATATGTAGGAGTCAACTGAACAAACGATACCTTTAGATTGGGTTCAATGTTATCATGAATTGTGTTTTTGCGTTCTGTTTCACTCTTGTACAGAAGCCACTAGCGATAGGGAAAGTGCCACAATTTTGACCAATGCGTGATTCTCAGGGATGTGTATCATGCCAAAGCCTACTGTGATACGAGACCCCGTCAAGGTCAATATCGTGCCAAAGTCTGCTGTGACGAGACCTCCGTCAAGGTCAATATCGGCCAAGAAGCCTACTGTGACACGAGACCTCGGTCAAGATCAATATCGTGCCAAAGCCAATTGTGACACGAGACCTCCGTCAAGGTCAATATCGTGCCAAAGCCTACTGTGATACGAGACCCCGTCAAGGTCAATATCGTGCCAAAGTCTACTGTGACACGATACTTCTGTCATTGTCAATATCGTGCCAAAGTCTACTGTGACACGAGACCTCGGTCAAGATCAATATCGTGCCAAAGCCTATTGTGACACGAGATCTCCGTCAAGGTCATTATCGTACCAAAGCCTACTGTGACACGAGACCCCCGTCAGGGGCAAAACCGTGTCAAGACTACTGTGACACGAGACCTCCGTCAAGGTCAATATCGTGCCAAAGCCTACTGTGACACGAGACCCCTGTCAAGGTCAATACCGTGTCAAGTCTACTGTGACACGAGACCTCCGTCAAGGTCAATATCGTACCAAGCCTACTGTGAAACGAGACCTCCGTCAAGGTCAATATCGTGCCAAAGCCTACTGTGACACGGGACCTCCGTTAAAGTCATATAGGAACGGTCATCACCTATATATCATATGTCTATAATAACGTCATAAAAACAAATCAATAACAATTATATTTGTTGTGCATATTGAATCATTTGCTGTCTATTTTAAAACTAAAGTGGTTTGTTTTGTTAGCTCACCTCATTTGTCTGTTGGCGTCGTTGTCGTTGTAAACTTTTCACATTTCCATCTTCTCTAGAACGACTGGGCCAATTTCAACCAAACTTGGTACAAATCATCCTTAGGTGAAGGGGAATTCAAGTTTGTTTAAATGAAGGATCATGTCATTTAAAAATCTTCCCAAGAACCACTATCAGAAAAGCTGAAACATGGAACCTTCCTGACATAGTGGAGATTCAAGTTTGTTCAAATCATGACCCCCGTGGGTAGGGTGAGGCCACAATAGGGGATCAAATTGCATGTGACTATATAGGGAGAGTCTTTAAAAATCTTTTCAAGAACCACTGGACCAGAAAAACTGAAATTTATATAAAAGCTTCCTGATATAGTGTAGGGGCCACAACAGGGGATCAACGTTTTACATGTTGATGTAAAGGAAAATCTCCAGAACCAATGGGCCAATCACTACTGAACCAGGGCCACGGTCACTCAGGTGAGCGATGTGGTCCATGGGCCTCTTGTTTTATGTATCTTTCGTTTTGCGAAGATGGTCGTTCGTTTTGCAATTACATCTGTTCGTTACGTTCCATATCGTAAATTTTGGTTTTATGTATAATTGTTTTTGCAAAAAGGTCCGTTGATTCAGCATTTCGTGTCATTTACCAATTTTTTTTGGTCATTGAAAGTATATTAAGTGTTTATTTCCTCCGGTGTGGTAATTTTTGCCCTTCCCACCGTCCATCGGACAGAACCCGGACCTCCTGGAACGCCCTTACAGGTAGGCTAGGTATGCTACCTGTACCTACCAGGCTACTATGACCGGTGGTCAGTTAGGGTTGAACCTAGATAATCCAGGATAGCACTGTAATGTATTTTACCCATATCTTGGATC
>CAJDSM010085588.1:0-12691 GCA_903981925.1 Ostrea lurida
AGTGTATGGTACAAACACACACAGAGTGTTCCTAAACAACATAAACAGTGTAATGTACAAAAAACACAGGCCAAGGAGTGTCTCCTAAACAACATATACAGTTTGTATGTACAAAAACACAGGCCGAGAGTGTTCTCCTAAAAACATATATACAGTTGTATGTACAAACACAGGCCAAGAGTGTCTCCTACAGAACATAATACAGTGTATGTACAAACACAGGCCGAGTGTCTCCAACACATTAATACAGTGTATGTACAAAAACACAGGCCAAAAGTGTCTTCCTAAACAAACATAATACAGTTGTATGTACAAAAACACAGGCCAAGAGTGTCTCCTACAGACATAATTAAAGTGTATGTACAAAAACACAGGCCGAGAGTGTTCTCCTAAACACATAATACAGTGTATGTTACAAAAAACCACAGGCCAAGAGTGTTCCTTAAACAACATAATACAGATGTATGTACAAAAACACAGGCCAAGAGTGTCTCTTACAGAACACAATACAGTGTTGTACAAAAAACCAGGCCAAGAGTGTCTCCTAAACAACATAATACCAGTGTATGTTACAAAAACCACAGGCCAAAAGTGTCTTCCTAAACAAAACATAATACAGTGTATGTACAAAAACACAAGGCCAAAGTGTCTCCTACACCAACATAATACAAGTGTATGTACAAAAACACAGGCCAAGAGTGTCTTCCTACAGAACAATAATACAGTGTATGTACCCAAAAAACACAGGCCAAGAGTGTCTCCTAAACAACCATAAACAGTGTATGTACCAAAAACACAGGCCAAGAGTGTCTCCTAAACAACAAATACAGTTTGTATGTACAAAAACACAGGCAGAGTGTCTCCTAAACAACCATAATACGTGTATGTTACAAAAACACAGGCCGAAGAGTGTCTTCCTAAACAACATAATACAGTGTAATGTTACAAAAACACAGGCCAAGAGTGTCTTCCTAAAACAACATAATACAGCTGTATGTACAAAAACAAACAGGCCCAAGAGTGTTCTCCTATCACAACATAATACAGTGTATGTTTTACAAAACACAGGCCAAGAGTGTTCCTAAACAACATATACCAGTGTATGTACAAAAACACAGGCCCAAGAGTGTCTCCTTAGAACAACATAATACAGTGATGTTACAAAAACACAGGCCCAAGAGGTCTCCTACAGAACAACAATACAGTGTATGTACAAAAAACACAGGCCAAAAGGAGTGTCTCCTAAACCAACATTAATACAGTGTATGTACAAAAACACAGGCCAAGAGTGTTTCCTACAGAACTTATACAGTGTATGTACAAACACAGCCAAAGAGTGTCTCCTACAGAAACAACAATACAGTGTAGTACAAAAACCACAGGCCAAGAGTGTCTCCTAAACCAACATAATACAGTGTATGTACAAAAACACAGGCCCAAAAAGTGTCTCCTACACAACATAATACAGTGTATGTTACAATAACCAGGCCAAAGGTGTCTCCTAAACAACATAATACAGTGTATGTACAAAAACAAGCCCCAAAGGGAAAGTGGTTTCTCCCTAAACACCCCCAAAAAAACAAACATTTTTAAAAATACAGTGTATGTACAAAAACACAGGGGCCAAGGAGTGTCTCCTAAACAACATAATACAGCTGTATGCTACAAAAACACAGGCCAAGAGTGTCTCCTAAACAACTAATACAGTGTATGCACAAAAAACACCAGGCCAAGAGTGTCTCCTAAACAACATAATACAGTGTATGTTACAAAACACAGGGCCAAGAGTGTCTCCTACACAACATAATACAGTGTATGTTACAAAAAAAACAGCCAAGAGTGCTCCTTACAGAACATTAATACAGTGTATGTACAAAAACACAGGCCAAGAGTGTCTCCTAACAACATTAATACAGTGTATGTAAAAAACACAGGCCAAGAGTGTCTCCTACAGAACATAATTACAGTGTATGTTACAAAACACAGGCCAAGAGTGCTTCCTAAACAAACATAAATTACAGTGTATGCTACAAAAACACCAGGCCAAGAGTGGTCTCCTTAAACAACATAATTACAGTGTTATGTACAAAAACACAGGCCAAGAGTGTCTCCTAACAACATAATACAGTGTATGTACAAAAAACACAGGCAGAGTGATCTCCTACAGAACACAATACAGTGTATGTACAAAAACACCAGGCAAGAGTGCTCCCTAAAACAACATAATACAGTTGTTGTACAAAAACACAGCGCCAAGAGTGTCTTCCTACAGAACATAATACAGTGTATGTACAAAAACCACAGGCCGAAGAGTGTCCACCTACAGGAACCACAATACAGTGTATGTACAAAAACACAGGGCCCAAGAGTGTCTCCTAAACAACATAATACAGTGTATGTTACAAAAACACAGGCCAAAAGTGTCTCCTACACAACATAATACAGTGTATGTACAAAAACACAGGCCAAGAGGTACTCCTACAGAACACAAACAGTGTATGTACAAAAACACAGGCCAAGAGTGTCTCCTAACAACATAATACAGTTATGTACAAAAACACAGGCCAAAGAGTGTCTCCTAAACAACATAATACAGTGTATGTACAAAAAACAACAGGCAAGAAGTTGTCTCCTAAACAACATAATTACAGTGTATGTACAAAAACACAGGCCAAGAGTGTCCTCCTAAACAACATATACAGTGTTATGTACAAAACATCAGGCCAAGAGTGTCTCCTAAAACAACATAATACGGTGGTATGTACAAAAAAAACACAGGCCAAGAGTTGTCTCCAAAACAACATAATACAGTGTATGTAACAAAAAACACGGCCAAGAGTTGTCTCCAACAGAACACAATACAGTGTATGAAAAAACACAGGCCAAGAGTGTCTCCAACAGAACACAATACAGTGTATGTTACAAAAACCACAGGCCAAAGAGTGTCCCTAAACAACATAATACAGTGATGTACAAAAAACACAGGCCAAGAGTGTCTCCTACAGAACTAATACAGTGTATGTACAAAAAACACAGGCCAAGAGTGTCTCCTAAACAACATTAATACATGTATGTACAAAAACACAGGCCAAGAGTGTCTCCAACAACCCATAATACAGTGTATGTACAAAAACACAGGCCAAGAGTGTTCCTTAAACAACATAATACATGTATGTACAAAAACACGGCCAAAAGTGTCTCCTAAACAAACATAATACAGTGTATGTACAAAAACACAGGCCAAGAGTGTCCCTAATACAACATAATACAGTGTATGTACAAATAAACAGGCCAGAGTGTCTCTAAAACAACATAATTACAGTGTATGTAAAAAAACCACAGGCCAAGAGTGTCTCCTAAACAACATAATACAGTGTATGTCACAAAGAACACAGACCAAGATGTACTTCTAAATCACACCAATAGCAGTGTATCGTACCAAAACAACCAGGCCACAAGAGTGTCTAAACAACATATATACTAGGTGTAATGTACCAAAAAACACAGGCCAGAAGTGTCTCCTACAGGAACATAATACAGTGTATGTACCAAAAAACACAGGCCAAGAGTGTCTTCCTAAACAACTAATAGCAGTGTATGTACAAAAACACAGGCAAGAGTGTCTCCAAACAACATTAATACAGTAGTGTACAAAAACACAGGCCAAGAGCGTCTCCACAGGAACCATTAACACAGCTTGTATGTAACAAAAACACGAGAGTGTCTCCTAAACAACATAATACAGTGTACTGTACAATAAACCACAGGGCCAAGAGTGCTCTCTCCTTAAAACAAACATAATACACAGTGATAGTACAAAAACACAGGCAAGAGTTCTTCCTAAACAACATAAACAGTGCTTGTAACAAAAACACAGACAAAGCAGGTCTCCTCTAACAACCATAATACAGTTGACTGTACAAAAACACAAGTGTTCTCTAAGAGAGTGTGCCTACAGAACATATATACAGTGTATGTACCAAAAATGCACACAGGCCCAAAGAGTGTCTTCCTAAACAAATAATCAACAGTCTGCTATGTACAAATAACACACAGGCAAGAACGTGTCTCCTAAACCAATAATACAGTGATATGTACAAAAAACAGGCCAAGCAGTGTCTTCCCTAAAAACATAATACAGGTGTATGTACAAAAAACACAGGCCAAGAGTGTGTCTCCTACAGAACATAAACAGAAGTATGTTACAAAACCAGGCCAAGAGTGTCTCCTACACAAACATAATACATTATGTGACAAAAAACACAGGCAAGAGTAGTCGTCCTAAACGAACATAACACGAGTGTATGTACAAAAACACAGGCCAAGAGTCGTCCTAAACAATAATACAGGTATGTTACAAAAACCACAGGACCAAGCAGGGTGTCTCCAAACAACATATTACAGATGTATGTACAAAACCACAGGCCAAGAGTGTCTCCTACAGAAACATAATACAGCACTAGTATGTTTCAACCCAAAAACCACAGGCCCAACAGAGTGTCTCCTACACCAACATAATACAGTGTTATGTACAAGAAAAACCACAGCCAAGAGTGTCTCCTAAAACAACATATACAGTGTATGTACAAAAAACAACAAGCAAGAGTGTCTATCCTAAACAACATAATACAATGTATGTACCAAAAACACAGGCCTAAGAGGCTGATCTTCCTAAGACAACTAACCATTACAGTGTCATGTCACAAAACACAGCCCAAGAGTGTCTCCTAAACAACATAATACAGTTATGTACAAAAACACAGGCCAAGAGTGTTCTCCTAAACAAACAATAATACAGTGTATGTACAAAAACACAGGCCAAGAGATGTCTCCTTAAAACAACATCAATAACAGTGTATGTACAAAAAAACAGGCCAAAGTGTTCTTCCTAAACAATACATTATACAGTTTATTGTACAAAAACAGCAGGCCAAGAGTGTCTTCCTAAACAACATTAATAAGATCAGTATGTATGTATCAAAGAACAAACAGGCCAAAGAGCTGTCGTCCTACAGAACATAATACAGTTGTATGTCACAAAACACAGCCAAGAGTGTCTCCTAAACAACATAATACAGATGTATGTACAAAACAACCAGGCCAAGATGTCTGCCTTAAACAACATGAATAAGGTGTAGTGTAACATAAAACACAAGGCCAAGAGTGTCTCCTAAACAACATAATACAGTTGTATGTACAAAACACAGGCCAAGAGTGTTCTCCTACAGGAACATAATACAGAGAGTATGTTACAAAAAACCACAGGCCAAGAGGTGTCTCCTACACAACATAATACAGTGTATGCTACAAAAACACAGGCCAAGAGTGGTTCTCCTAAACAACTAATACAGTGTATGTACAAAACACAGGCCAGAGTGTCTCCTAAACAACATAATACGTGTATGTACAAAAACACAGGCGAAGAGTGTCTTCCTAAACAACACTAATACAGTGTATGTACAAAAACACCAGGCCAAGAGTGTTCCTCCTACAGACATTAATACAGCAGTATGACAAAAACACAGGCCAAGAGTGTCCCACACAACATAATACAGTGGTATGTACAAAACACAAGGCCAAGAGTGTCTCCTAAAAACATAATACAGTTGTATGTACAAAAACAACAGGCCAACGAGTGTCTCCTAAACAACATAATACAGTGTATGTAGCAAAAACACAGGCCAAAGAAGGGTCTCCTACAGAACATAATACAGTGTATGTACAAAAACAAGGCCAAGGAGTGTCTCCTAAAACAACAAATACAGTGTATGTTACAAAACCACAGGCCAAGAGTGTCTCCTAACAACATAATACAGTGTAGTACAAAAACACAGGCCAAAGTGTCTCCTAAACAAACAAATACAGTGTATGTACAAAAAACACAGGCCCAAGAGTTGTCTCCTACACAACAATAATACAGTGTATGTACAAAAACACAGGCCAAGAGTGTCCCTAAACAACATAATACAGTTGTATGTACAAAAACACAGGCCAAGAGTGTCTCCTACAGAACAGGTGTCTAATACAATGAGACATTAAAACATGTCAATACTGTACAATAGCTTTTAATCATAAATCGCCAATGGAAAATGTTAGTGACAGGTCATATTCGCTAGTGATAAATTGCCAATGGAAAATGCTAGTGATATTGCTGGTGGGAAATACATCCGTGACGAGTAATAGTGATAAATCGCTGATGGAAAATGTGTCTGTGACGAGTAATATTCCCTTGTGATTAAACAAGTACAACTTGTACAAAAGCAAAATGATTTGTCCATGGCTATGAGGACTCGCAAACAAATGATCCCCAAAGATACCTACCGCCAGACATCATCTTCTTGAGACAGTCCGGCCACACCACCTCATCGTCCGCCTTCAGATACTCCTCCTCCGCGAGGACTTTGAGCGTCTTACTGCTATCCCAGAATTCAGTGTCGGGCCGTAAGAACTCCTTCAGGACTGAGGATAGACTGTTTTTGATCAGACTTGTTGTTTTCTCCGATACTCTCCCTCTCGGCATTAATACCTACACAATTATGGCCTCAGTCAATGTCATCTTATTTCTTCCACAGGAAATGGTGTTTAACAATCATGCATTAGTCAAAGAGGAGGTGTCATCCAGTAATTTATTTATCCAAATATATGAATTTTTGTACATAATTCAGTATCTGATCAGATTATACAACAAATTATCAAAACTTGGAAAAGTCAAAACAGTAATTATTTCAAGTTGTGCTGGAATACGTTTCATCATGCTGTGCTAGAGAGTAGTCCTTCACTCATTTACTTCCCTTGTTTACTTGATCTCAGTAGAATCTTTACATAGTAGTATCTCGGTCTTACCTGTACAGGTGTGAAGTGAGCCACCAGTGTCCTTAATCTGGAGCAGTACCTGTCATCTGTAAATTGTCCAAGCTGTGAAAAAAATACACGATATTTGTAATAATTCATCATACCCAGTTTTTCTCTATTTTACACAGAAAAGTAAAAAATATTTTTCAGATCTTCATTTACCTGAAATTTTCCAATAGTTGTGTCAACAAAACATACTCCATAGGTACTCTGTCCAAACTGTCCCGTGTCCTGTACAAAATAATCATCAATCAAAGTACTGAAAGTGCTGAGAGACTATAACATAAACTGTCCAGTGTCCTGTAAAAAGTAATCATCAATCAAAGTACTGGAAGTATCAAGAGACTATAACACAAACTGTCCTGTGTCCTGTACAAAATAATCATCAATCAAAGTACTGAAAGTGCTGAGAGACTATAACATAAACTGTCCAATCCTGTAGAAAGTACTGTAAAGGAGGAAATACTTGCTTGGGTTTTATTTTCGATATATTTGGGATTATATCAACTATCGCGAAAATAAAACCATTGCGAAGTGCTGTTCAATGTATTTGGGTATATGATTCCAGCTTAGAATATTTACTATCCACGAAATTTAAACCATCGCAAAATGCTAAAATTTAAAAATCGCAAAATTTTAGCCCTGCGAAATTAAAGCCCTTTACAGTAATCATCAAAACTATTACGAAATAAGCCTTTGAGATATTCATAGTTAGGTGGGACTTGCAAGTAATTCTTATATTAAAGTATGCCATGTACATGTAGATATTTCTCTTGGAATAGGTTAAATTACAATAAACATGATACACCACCTTCTCACAGAGAGCCAGCAGATAGCTACTGGAGGCCTCTGCAATGTCGCCGTCCATCATATTAAACGTCTTCGTTCCCTGGGTAGTGATTCGACAGATCTCCCTCTTTACCACTTTGTCAAATTTTGTTGCAGGCAATCCCACTACAAGGCAAGAAGGCATATTTAGGTGAACAGAAACTCGCTGTAAATTACATGTCATATGTGTATTTGTCTTACAAAGATCAGACTCGGATAACATTTCAATCATCGAACATTGACAGAGAACAAAAGAAAAGAAGAAATTTCTACAGACACAGAAGAGCTAACTTTATTTCGATTCTCTACCAGATTTTTATGAAATCCCCATTACATGTGAGCTTTTTCGTACTGTCACAGATTTTAATGAATTCCTGTTTACAATGTGAACTTTCTCTTACTGCTTTTGACCCCTCTCGGTCATCATGTGAACTTTCTCTTACTGCTTTTGACCCTCTCGGGCATCATGTGAAACTTTATCTTACTGCTTTTGACCCTCTCGGTCATCATGTGAACTTTTCTTACTGTTTGACCCTCTCGGTCATCATGTGAACTTTATCTTACTGCTTTTGACCCTCTCCGGTCATATCATGTGAACTTTATCTTACTGCTTTTGACCCTCTCGGTCATCATGTGAACTTTATCTTACTGCTTTTGACCCTCTCGGTCATCTATGAGAATTTATCTACTGCTTTTGACCCTCTCGGTCATCATGAGAACTTTATCCTTACTTGCTTTTGACCCTCCCGTTCATCAGAGAACTTTAGTCTTACTGCTTTTGACCCTCTCGGTCATCATGTCCGGTGTCTCCGTCTGCTCTATCCGGGCCACCTTGTATCCCTTCCTTATCAGCGCGTCTGCATACCGACTGTACGCTATCTCAGGAAAACCCGAGTGAGCGTGATCTCCCTGCAAATATCATCACAATCCCGTAAAAAATTATCCTTTAAATATCAAGTAAATATGGTTAAACTTCTTTACTATAAGAGCATGACCTATGTCTGGGAATTGACTTGTACAGAATATCATACTAAAAAAAAGTGTCTTCTGAAAAAAAAATATAAATTTTCCTCCTTCTCTACGTGCTTCATGTGTGATGGTGTTAATACATGTCCTTTCTACTAGCTCTGGCTAGTGGGTAAACCCACTGTCATGGAAGAGGTCCCGAGCTTGATTCTCAGTAAATACAAAACCAAATATATGTTGTATATACACAGGTAAATGTAGCTGTTTATCAGTGTAGGTATAACTTACTTTCATGTAAATCAATCCAAGTTCAGTCACACCGACAGCCGCATCCATATGAAACAGCTCGTAAAATTTACCCATCTGAAAAAAAAAAATACATTGCAACTATTCTGCACAACAAAACAACTGCTTGAAAGTCTTAAAATACAGTGAACCATGAAAGACAGAATTTTACGTATCTAAATGAACTCAAGTGAATAAAATACGAACAGGATGTGTAAACAAAAAAAAAAAGTAGCAAATCTTCTACTGTTAAATGCACATTTTCAAATTTCTTGAGAGTTTTAAATTATGCTTGTTTATAATTCTTTACCTTAAAAAATAGCACAGCATCAAAATGCTTGGATTTTAACTCCCACCACTGCCTCATTGCCTACAAAAAGTGAAAACTGAAGTCATCAAAATTTTCAAAGAATTTTAAATCAGGACAATTTTATTAAAGATGGCATTTGGAAAACTTGCACCCTGATTAATATTGAAATACTTTAAGTATTCCCTCAATTTCTAACAGTAGAAATAAAGATTGGAAAAAAAATTCTTTACTGGTGTCTGTTGCTTCAGGAAGGAATCGGGCACATATAGAGTTTTGGGATCATATTCCTCGTGGTCCTTATTTCTCTTCTTCACATCCCTGTAGTAGTCAATCAATTCTTTTTTTTTTATTTTTACATTTCTCATTTGAAAACACTAAAACTACATATATTATTGCATCAAGTAATTCATTTCTGGTTCCATAATAATTTTCCCATTCTAAAATGTTTATGATTCTTGAAAATCTAAACTTCTCTTCAAAATTTTGGCTTTTTTTTTTTTTTAGATCTAACCTACAATTCTCAAACATGATATCAATGTGAAATTCCTGTGTGTTAATACAACCCAGATCAAAATGTCTTGTACTCATAACATAATGCTAAGTAAAATATTCGAAATTAAAGATAATCTGAACTTCTAACCTTAAAAAATCAAAATGAGAACTTTTGCATATTATACCTTGTAAATATTCTGTTCACTATGAACTACTGTATGTTCAAATAACACTTCCTATCTATCTCAAATTACTGATTGACAGATCCGTCCACAGTAATGAACACTTCCTATCTAACTCAAATTTCAAGGTATATAGAAACTAAATTACACCTAAAAAAATTAATTTTCACTTCAATTTGCATATCGTATAACCTGAGTAAAATTCATGTATTTACTGTATTATCATCAAAACAATAGACCCCCCCCCCAGGTTGTGTGATATTCAACGGCAATGTCTCATACAACATGTCTTACTTTATTTTATCGGGCTGTAAGAAATCCAGCTTAAGATGTGGAAAGTTGGACTCCTGCTCTGGTCCACGAACAGGTTTGGCATCCTGTAAATAATGACAAAATCATAATCATTTTCGTGCTCTCAAGCAACATATCAATAATTTCCATTCACTGTCAAGTACCAATGTTTGTGTACTTATTTTTTAAATGGGAATCAGAGATTAGCAGCTTAGGCAGCAAAACAAGAGCACTGATTTATAGTGGCACTAAAATATGAAATCCTCTGTTTATCCATTATCATACACAGAAGTGCCAAATCATGGTTACACCAAATACTGTGTCAACTCCGACTACGCAAAATACTGAATACGCTAAATTAAGTCCACACACAACATTATAAGTGGGAGATAAATCTAGGGAAAAAACGCATGTATAACCTGATCGCAGGCAGCAAATGATGCCAGTTTAGACTTTGTCTTTTCTCCCACTATTGGGGTGGAGGAGGCAGGACGGTTTGTGGATGGAGAAGACAGATTCACGGATGGAGAAACTTGTTCTTTTGTCGAATCTTCATCAGAATCGGCGTTTCTTCCTTTACTTGGTCGCCATGGTTTTGTGTTCTTTTCTGGTTTCTTTCTCTTTTTTGAGGATGTTTCTGGTTTCTTGGATTTCTACATTGATATGATTACAGATTGAGCACAACAATAACGGTATGTAAAACAGCAACACCAAGAAGACCGCATACAACTTATAGAATAAACAATACTAGAATACCAAACAACCTTATAGATAAACAATATAGAATACCATAAAACCTTATAGATAAACAATTACACAGTTATGACAGTAGGTCAGACATATGTGGAATTTCCACTAATCATACCCCCCGCAAACGAAGATTTGGGTAGGTACTATAGGTTCACCATGTTCTGTCTGTCCGTCTGTCTGTCAAAATATTGTGTTTCGCAACTCCTCCAAACGACTTGCAGGATTTCAATGAACACTTTGTGGATGTATAGAATACATAATGAGATGTGCATATTGTCAGGAATTTTTTTGCGACAATTTTGTACAAGATATGAACGTTTGGACGTAGCATTATTCCCGCATTATACCTATGCATCAGTGCATTGTCCGCAATTCCCTCCTAAACGACTTGCAGGATTTTTATGAAACTTTGTGGAGTGTTAGATATATAATGGAGATGTGCATATTTGTCAAAACTTTATTTGGACAATTATTTGTAACAAGATATGAACGTTTTGGACTTAGGCATTTTCACCATTATACCTATCTGCATCAGTCGTTGTTCCGCAACTCCTCCTAAATGACTTGCAGGATTTTATGAAAACTTTGTGGAGTGTTAGAGTACATAATGGGATGTGCATATTTCAGGAATTTTTAATTTGAACAATGTTTTGTACAAGATATGAACGTTTAAACAAAGCATTTTTTACCATATACCTATGCAACTCAGTGCGTTGTCCGCAACTCCTTCTTAACGTACTTTTAGGATTTTATGAAACTTTGTGAGTGTTAGATCACATAAATGGAGATGTGCATATTGTCAGAAATTTTGGACAATTTTGTACAAGATATGAACGTTGGACTTGGGCTTCTTCACCAATATGCATTAGTCACTCGTCCACTAGCATCTCCTAAAGATAATATACTATATTACCATTATAGACAACTTTTGTTCCTGAGAAAATCTGTTGTGTTTCAGGTATGTAGTTGCCCCGCGGGTATTAAGTCCCGATAGGACAGTTCTAGTTAAATCAGAAGATTTTTCCTTGCTTGTCTGTACGACTGTTGTGCATGTCCTGTGTTTCATTAGAGAAGTGGTTGGTTTTGTTAAAAATTTGTTGAATTGTGGTTATGTCATGTCATTTTCTCAATGCAATGACTATCCATAGGGTGCATAGTGATATTACTTGACATCTAGCATCTTAATGCCTGCCAACTTAGTTATCATCATACCATTGACAATTAGTGCATGTTTATCAGTAAAAATTGCAGTAATACTAACGGTAATCCCCAATCTTTAATTGTAATTCATGAAACTTTATACATGAATGTAGGTCAAAAGCTTAAATAATTGAAAGATTAAAATTCCCACTATTTTTGTGGAAAGAAGTTCTCACAATAAAGGATGCTCAGAAGTCCAACATAGAAGGTATTCCGTTTATCTTCCTTGTCAGGAGTAGCAAATTCAATATATCACAAAAACCCTGGCTGAGGACAAACCTTGACAGGAGAATCTACTTCTGATACTGACTCGGGTTCCGAAACCTCATCCTCGTTTACCCCACTACTGGCACCGTCATCAGACGAATCGTCCTCCTCAGAGTGAGGCTTGAATTCATCATCTGTTGATAATAACCAATTCTCAATATTTCTCCTACAATTGTTTATATTTTCATGAGTGCGAAGCACGAGTGAAAAAATTTAAAATCCTGTCTCACAAGTGAAACAAGTGAAATAAATTCCATATCCAACTAAA
>CAJDSM010085597.1:0-13782 GCA_903981925.1 Ostrea lurida
TGTGTAGAATCAGAGTTGAGTTTAACAAAATTGTTTTTTTTAAATCGCTGATCACTAGATAAAAATATTTCCTTTTTCTATTTTTGTTAAAAAAAAGCAACTGTCTATAATGTTACAAAGCCTTGTCTTTAATTTATCGTGCGGGATCTTCATGTAGAGTGTTGAAAAGTCGTACCTTTTGTTGTTGTTGATATGTGAAAGGTTCTGGGATTTCAAATTCACTAGAAGTTCTTTAAAGTTCTTTAGAATCCGCATTTGATTTACACCACGTCTGGCATATGTAGTTCACAATACGTGTGAAGTTGCTCCTTGACAGCTGTCAATATTTTCGTGAGGAGTAAAGATGGGGGCTTGGTGGAACATTTACTAGACTTAGCAATATATCTTTGTTTGTAAGGGCTTTTATGAAGTTTTGGAATCCAGTATAGGTACGGTAGTTCATATTCTTCCGTCCCATTGACTGGGATATTAAATATATTAAATATGTATAAACCTGAAGCATGATTTTAAAGAATTTTGTCTTTTGAAAGAGCAATATCCTCGATCCATTCGGTACTTTCAAAAGAACCTCCAAAGTTTCCCTTGACTTTAAGAATGATCCATTTGTGGTATTGATTATCGCAAAATGAAAGTCCTGGAATTGACTAAAAAATATGCGCACGATTGCGTAAAAAAATACCCTGTCAGACTCCACTTTGTTTCTACGCACAGCCACTCTGAAGNATTATCGCAAAATGAAAGTCCTGGAATTGACCAAAAATATGCGCATGATTGCGTAAAAAAATACCCTGTCACACTCCACTTTGTTTCTACGCGCAGGCACTCTGAATTTGATATTACATGTAAAACGATACTGGAGCTCATCAGTGTCTATATCTTTGTAGTCTTTGGTGATCTGGTCTTCCAACAGTCTGCTGGATATCCCATAAGCACGAATTGTGTTCCTTATGTTAGCTTTCCTATATTCATATTCTTACGAGGCCGAATTTATACAAAAGCTCCTACATTAAAATAAAAAAGATATGTCGCTGTGGCCTTTCGATAGATCGATGATGTTTTATCTATTAATAATAACAATTTTCATTCAAATGTCGATTTGACATCAGAGTTATCGATATTTGCCTTGTACTTGGGTATTTTATTTAAAATATACATTAACATCGAACTAACAACCCGATTTTATGAAAATCGGGACGATTTCAGCTTTCCTAGGCTAAATTTCCCATATTTATGTAGCAACATTTCATCATCACCTGCATATGGTGTATGTGTCTTTTAACTTTTTCAAATTCTGCTTAAATTCAGTTTTTGAATTAAGGCATGCCAAATGGGACCATTTCAGCTTCTCCATCGTCAACTTTCCAAACTTATGTAGCAATATTGCATCTCAACCTGCGTATGGTGTGTATGCCTCTCAACTTGTTCGATAGTCAAGAGATTGTTCTCTGTATGATCAGTTTTTGAATCGAAAGTGAAAATCGACGAAACAATTGGTATAAAACACGTCAGACAACATTCGACCTAATGTCTACCGTAGATACAACATATAAGAGTACAAGAGTCATTTCTGAAAAGAAATTATGTGTCTAAGGCTGTCAGCGTTAATTCGATAATCAGCAAGTTCGCTATAGAATCACTGAAAACGCCATCAAGACCTTGATTTTTCACGCAAGACATGAAAAAGGTGAAGGTTACATTAAGTTTCAATATTCACAAATCCAATAAAGAATAAAAATCATAGACGGGAACAAAAGTAGGCTTCTGAAAACACTGCGGTTAGGTTAAAAAGTCTTCAGGAGTAGGTATCCATAGTTGGTTGATTGGAGTTCATTGACGTCAGTGGGTTTGACTGGAATTCGAGGGATGTCGACCTTGTTTGATTGAAATTCATCGGATGTATGGTTGGATGATTGGAGTTTATTTCGTGTCTATCTGGTTGATTAAGATTCATGGGGCATCTATATGATGTTTTGAATCAAGTAGAATTACATGTAAATATGTCTTATTATTATGGAATGTAAGATTTATGAACACATGAACTTTAGCTAACAAGTTGGGTTTTTTTAATAGAAAATTAAGGTTTTGATATATCGATACATTACTATCTCGTATCGACTAACAATATACATGGGGAATATAATTGGTTGTACATTAAATGATGCAGTCAGATTTATTTAATAACGCGTGTACTTTGTGCTTATACGACATCGAATGGATTAATCTCGCAGATGAACGGATATGATGCACTGCATACGATGTCATTGTACTTGCCAGTGGTGAGCATAACGACACAGTGCTCAAGTAGTTTACAGCAGATATTGGGTTCCATAGGATACCAGTTTAAGAACAGAGGGCTTCCATCGGACAAACGCCATTCATCTTCTTTGTCTGCGTCACTTCCGTCGATGAAAAAGCCTGGACCTTTATTGATAGATATAAACCATTACTGAATAAAAGCAACTTAGAATGTTAATAATGTTTGCAGAACACGGTAGGATACGATGCTATTTGTTTCCAATTACACTGAGAAATGTTTCAAATATATGTTCTGATTTTAACACATTCGTAAATTTTAATAAAGGTATATGTATACGTATTATTTTTATTGTCTGCATATGAAATTTATGTTAAAATTCATCGAAGAATATTGTATAAAGCCCCAGTCACACTGTCACGTTTCGGCATCTAGGTTTCGCTACGTTTAAAACACCACATTTCGTGAGAAATTTGTGCCGTTTTAAATTGTTCCGTACGTTTTATTAGATTTTACTAGGTTTTCTTACGTTTGCTTACGTTTTACTACGTAGTGCTAGGGATTCGTCACGTATAGATCACGTTTTATCGCGCATAGACTACATGTGCGTTTACTCCCGTATAGTTAAGTTTTGGGTAGGTTTGAACCAAGGTCCACTACGTCTTCCCACGATTAATTACGTTTTTCCTACGTAACAAATAAACCCCCTCACGTTTCGCTACGCATCAGCTACGTTTTTATTACGCATTTCTACGTATCGTGTACGTTTTTCTACTTCATCTACGTTTGAATTTTTGCCCACGTATATATTGAGCAGACCAATATAAATGGGATCGATGAAGGATTGATCTACGAATAACCACGTATATAACAGTTTTATTTACGCATCTATACGTTTTCTACGTATATAGCGGTGCTGCTACGTTTTTAAAGCGTAGTAAAACGGGATGCCCGAAACGTGACAGTGTGACCGTGACTTTATCAAGACGTATACAAACATAATAATACCTACACGAACGTAATGAAACGTGACTATGCTTGTCCTAAAACATGCAATAACGTACAAACACATATCGAAACGTAACACATACGTACAAAAACGTATTTCACAAAAGTAACAAGAAAATCCCTCACATTTCTCTACGCATCAGCTGACACTTTCATTACGCATTTCTACGTATCGTGTACGTTTCTGTACGTTTTTCTACGTTTTATCTACGTTTCAATTTTTGCCCACGTTTGTATTGAGCAGACCAATATGAACGGAATTGATGAAGGATTGAACGTATAGCAACGTAAATAGCCGTTTCATTTACGCATCGATACGTTTTCCTACGTATATATAGCGGTACTGGTACGTTTTTAAAACGTAGTAATACGGGATGGGTAAAACGTGACAGTGTGACTGGGGCTTTAGATGTATAAGCGTTGACAAGTAGATATTTAGCTTTTGTGGTGTATATGTTCAGATTAAAACTCATTTTAAAACAAGAGGTCCACAGGCCTTAACGGTCATTGGAGTATAATACCCATACAGGAAGACTCATATTTGCATTTAAACCCAGATATGAAATCTGTTTAACATATTTTAGAATAGCCATATAATTCCTATTCAATTACACAAGAAGAAAAATGGAAGCTTGAAGCATATGAATCACTTAAAGATTACTCACCCACATAATCCTTGTATATAGGAGTTTATGGAAATCATAATAACCATCTATTTGTGTTTTTTTTTTTTTTCAAATATTAGTGAGAGTAGAAATATTTTTATACGTTATGATGCATGTTTATCCCATAATACAAAAAGGCGAAGTTAACATTGTGTCAAACGCAACCATATTAAAAAACCACAAAATCGAGTGTAGGGCAACACGGACCTCCGACAAAAGCGAGAATGGTAGGAGCAGGTGCCATGGAGCAGCAAGCATAATTGGCCAAACCATAAATTTCACAATTTAAGTAAAGTGCTTCACGGACATCATAATCATGCATTTTTATTTTCCAATGAAGGTAGAGACGATTTTCTGAGATTTAAAACATTTTATCTCATGACCATATTGCTCCCACCCTAGGGCTTGGACCTCAGATCCAGGGGCCATGTATTTCACAATATTGATAAAGGGATTCATGGATATCATAACCACGCATTTATTTTTTCTCAAATATCTACGAAAGACGAGAAGATTTTCTAAGCTTTAAAACAAGTTCAGTATAGGATCATATCTCCCCTCAAGGTACTTAACCACTGCCCTAGGGACCATGAATTTCACAATTTAAGTAAAGGGCTTTTTGGACATTGTAATCATGTATTAAGTTTTCTTCAAATATGTATTGAAGTAGAAAAGAATGTTTTTACATTTATAATATATGTATACTAGATGGTCATATTGGCCCCGCCCAAGAATATGAATCCCTGACCTAGGTGCCATGGATTTCACAATTGAAGTAAGGGGCTTCATGAAAAACATATCCATGCATTTAGTCTTTCTCAAATGTATATGAAAGAATAGAAGATTTTCCAAATTCGAATGCATTTTCAGTAAACAGTCATACTGGTCACACTAGGGCCTGAACCCTACGCCAGGGACCATGAATCCAATAATATAGGTAGAGGCATTTATGAATATTACAAACATGCAAGCAGTTTATCTCCCACTACTTAGGGAGTAGAAAAAAAATTGAGTATATGTTTCTATATAGTTATATTGGTCACGCCCTAGGGTCTGAAGTCCTGACCAGGGACCATACATTTCACAATAGTTGGTAATGGGCTTCAAGGACATCATGACTATGCATTCATTTATTATTTTCTCTCAGTTGGGTGGGAGTAGAAAAGATATTTTAAAATTAGGTGTATGTTTGCATATTTAGCTAAGCTTATGAATCCCAAGGGATGGCAAGGTCATAAATTGCATAAGTTTTATTATGCTTCATACTGAAATTGGTTAAAACTGGCCTTGTTTGTTTCAACAAGTTATAGTAAACATTTAAAATTGTGAAAACGTACGATGACAAACCAACACCAATTGCAATTGGTCACCAGAGTAACTCTGGTGACAAAAAGGAACAGATGATTGTGGGTTTTTTTCTCCGGAACTACGATGATTACGACTGAAAGAAATACAACCCTTTTATTTCTTGAAAACAGATAATAACCACAAATTTGAAGTATTTGTAGAAAAGTCGATTGCAAGTTCATGTCTAACGGAGCATGGATTGAAATCTTTGGAGTAAATTTTCAAAACTTACTATACATATTTGAAACAAAGCCCTGTACTTCGTCATTCTTGGCTTCAGACGTAAGTCTAACAAGATATCCACCATCTTTTTGACATTCCGCGATCGCATCAGGTAGGAATTTTTCTTCAGTGAACACTTTGATACAGGTCCCACTTGAACTCAAGTCTTGGTATCCGAATTCGGAACATTTCTTCACTCCTAAAAGTATACTACATAGGAATAATTGAACACCTATGAACTGCAAACTATGCATTGGTAGAATTTAAAAATAGTGTTAAGATTTTTTTTTCAAGTATGTTTGGAAGTGACAAGATTATGGGATTTAGGAATGTCAAAGGGGACGGTCACGGATATTACAGAGAACGACATTTAAAAAAGTGTCCATGGATTCTCAAAACAGATACATTAATCTATACTGAATTCAAAGGCAAGTGTGTGATATTTGATAACATCATTATGTCATTTGTAAGCTCTTATCGGCAGATCCAGTTAAAGGGACATCAACACGTTTTGAGATAAAAATGTCTTTTATTTTTTATGTTGCTGGGATCCCTTATGGTATTTCTAATGATCAGCAAAACAATTGAGGTCAATTGTTAAGTTACAAGTGAGGTACGGCACTCACAATTCTTTTGTTATGTAAGCAAAGCTTGTGTCATGTTTTGTTTGAATATTTGAAACGTGGTTGTAAACTTTTCATTTAAAGCATGTTTTTCAATTTACAAGCTGTTTCTGAACACAGCCAAACAGTTTCTAATGTTTTCACATCCAAATTTGTTTTATGCATATTTTCTATGAAGCAATTACTTCATATATGTAAACAAAATCACGGCAGAAGCCTTTTTTACATTATGAAGAATTGTGAGTGTTGTGTTTCTCTTGTAACTCAACAACTGAAAGTCAAAATTTTGCTGACCATTAGAAATGCCGTAGTTACATGTAAGCATTGCAAACATTGAAAATAGAAAAATAAAGTTTGATTTTTTTTAAATTCAGAACTTGTCAATGTCCCTTCAAAGAACTTACGTCTTGTGTACACTTTCATGTAATGTGGAATATCGGGCTTTGAACTGTTCTGAAGAATGCCCCTTAGCAGCAGAGAACATTGAGCAGTTTCAGAATCGAAAATAAGAGACATGCAGCCATCGCTTTTAGCACATTCTCTTGCACATTCGAGTTCTGATAGTTTCGGTTTCTGTTCTGTGGCATACGTCATTAGTTCATTCACAAGACCATTTGTAATTTGGTGTAATTTGCATTGGAATTCAGAGCCCGAGACTTTGATTCTGAGTAGTCCAAAACCTGTGAAGATATAATAATTTATATATTTGTAAATCATGTTAAATGCATTTGCAAGATTAAGTTTTTAACAACGGAAACCTTACAACAGACTGCTCATTGCTTGCAATTATATTGTTTTAGCAGATGTAGGTGAATTGCCTCATATTTAGACCAGTGTTTAGCTCTCTGGGTTATAGCAGGGATAGTTTTTAATGTACCTGGTGACGCATGCCGTGTCTCACGATCTCCACTTGTCAAGAATGCGATTTTCAATCGTTTGGCGAAAGAGCAATCACTCACTATTTTCACATCTTAGGCACAAGCAGTGATCGAACTCATGATTCCCAGGTCTCAAAGAGATCGTTCTCTCAATGAGCCGGTATGAATTATCATTGAACGTAAACAAATAACATTAAGAAAATAAGTACCGGTATTGCAATTGAGTTTCGTCCATAAACGTTGCAGATGAAATTTTATGATACACACAACAGGTAATATATCTCACCAAATAACAGCAAAAGACGTCTGTATCCGTGATGTAGCATTTTTTTTTCTTAATGCGAATCCTTCCTTCGACTGCAAGATCCCTAACTTCTGTTTTGATAGATCAATGACGAATGCAAGATTAAAATGTATCCTTCATTTGCAACGACTCTAACTTCTGTTTTGATAGATCAATGTCTAATGCAAGATTAGCATATTTCCTGGTAATATCATAGAACAAATAACTCTGAAGAATTTATAGGACAGCGAATTGTTTTGATAATCGCCGCTGGTGAAATCAGAAAAGATTATTATGAGTTGGACAAATGATCCATTAGTGTGATGTCATTCATATATACTTATATTACATTAGTGGATCATTCAATGTGTTTAGTAATATTGACAATCAGTTTTATCTCCGAAAGAGCAAGGAAGTGTCAAAGAAACATAATACCACACATACGATACTAAGCAATCAAGAATAATACATGAGAAGTTAATTGATCAAATAGCAGATCTCGAATTAACATCAGAAGACAATGGGTTTATAAACGTGAAATTTAGTGACATTTATTGCTTCATCATAAGAGTCATTAGATTTACTATCAGTGTACTTAGTTTAAAATTACATTGTGATCGAATTCAACGAACTGTTTGATTTCCTTTCGTATTGCATTGGTGGTTTTTTGTGCACAATGATAGATCGATACACAATTTGTCGCTCGCACTACTGCCATAATTTGGCGTTCTTGGTTTGTCGCCAATTACTAATACACGCACGCACGCACGCACGCACGCACACACACACACACACACACACACACACACACACACACACACACACACACACACACATCTGCATGCACACGTTCTTGGATTTCTTGGATCTTGGCTTTCGATTTATCTTCAGAAGTCAATAAATCCAAAGTGTGCATTATACCCCATGCATCATGTGATCTCACACGACTTTTGAATTTAAGGGATGACGGTGATAGCGACTGGACACCAATGGGTACTTTGTTTTTCCAGAAGTTTTTCAGGTCATAACCTGATTTCACCTTTGATTTTTATAATGTTTGCTTTACTTTATTTTTTTTGTATTCTTGTGTTGGATTTATGAAATTGATCACTGTTCGTGTCTTCAATTTTTTTTTTCATACAAAGGATTTTAATGTCATGGTTTAGATATGTTGATACTGATATAGATAAACTGCATCAAGTGAACTTGCCAGCGTGATATTAAACATTTCTGAGTCACTTTGAATATCATACTAAGTGTCCAACTCAACGGCTGTAAGCGTTACCTCGATAACCAGCAAACTTGCTTGTGAATCAGAAAACACAATCAAAACCTTGATTTTCAAGCAGGGTATAAAAGGGTGAAAATTACAAAACGTTTCCAATTTCATAAATCCTATAATTAATACAAAATATAGACAGAAATACAAGTGGTATCCTGAAAACACTGCGGTAGGGATCTATGCCTTGCAGGAGTAAATATCCCTAGTTTGTTGATTGGAATTCATTGGTGTAAATTGGGTTGTCTGGTACTCGCGGGATGCATATTTCATTAACTGTAATCCGTGTAGGATGAATGTTTGGATGATTGGAATTAATTATGTGTCTATCTGGCTGATTTAGATTCATTGGACATGTATGAAAGAGTGAATATTACCAACAGTGATAAAATAAGAATCGGGACCATGACACACCATGGGTGGAATCAGGTGCCTGGGAGAGTTAACATGCACTGTTGATTATTTTTAATTTATAGGCCGTAACGTCGTGAAATACAACTGATACGCCGTGATTGGAGCACCCTGCAACAGATACAGGATCAATGCATTTATGTTTATTCAATACTTTCATGATGATGTATAATACGAATAGTTACATGTAGATATATCTGAAATCTTAGAGAATATAAAGGCATTAAGACATGTACATGGAATTAAGTCAACACATTTTTATAAAGGTTTAAGGTATTGATATACTATGAATTCTAATTTCGCATCGACTATTGTTACTAGAAATATAATTGTCTGTACATTGATTGGTGCAGTTCCTCTCAAACATTAACGTGTGTACTCTGCTTACACAACAAAGAAAGTGTCAATCTCGCAAATGAAAGATTGTGATGAAGCGCAGTGGACGTCATTGTAAGTTCCAGTGGTGAACATAACGACACAGTGTTCAAATGATTTACAACAGATATTGGGTTCCCAGGGACTCCAGTTTAGAAAGAGAGGACTTCCATCGGACAAACGCCATTCATCTTCCTTTTCTGCGTCACTTCCGTCGATGAAAAAACCTGGACCTTCAATGATAAATTCAATTAATTACTGAATAAAAGAAAACATAGAATGTTAACATATAAAGTTTGAAGAACAGAGTAGGACACAATTGCTATTTAATTTGTTTTTCATGATATACTTAGAAATGCTGTAAATATATGGGTTTTGTTTTTACACTTTCGTACATTTTGATAAAGGAGTCAATTTCACAGTGTTTACTTACTTTCGCCTATATATAAGATTTGCTTAGATCCATCTAACAATATTGCCTAAATAAGCGTTCAGAAGTAGTTACATTGATGTCATAGTGTATATGTTCAGAATGAAACGCATTGTAAAAAGGGGGACAATTCTTTTTTTTTTACTTTTCGAAAGTATAAAGATTAGAATTTGAAGAAACACAATCCTTTATTTCTTTGAAACATATAAACTTCCCCAAATGCACAAATTTGAAGCATTTGCATATAATAAGATTGGAAATTCATATCTAGCTGAGCATAACTTTTTAAACCTACTTGACATAGTAGCAACAAAGCCTTGCACTTCGTCAATCTTGGCTTTGGACGTAAGTCTAACAAGATATCCACCATCTTTTTGACATTCCGTCATCGCATTAGATCGCGTTTTACTTTCGTTGTAGACTTTAATACAGGTCCCACTTGAATTCAAGTCTTGGTATCCGAATTCGGAACATTTTCTCACTCCTGAAAGTTTTAGTATATACTACATGAGGATGATTGAACAACTATATCAAATTATTTCATTTACCTGATCAAGACTGTGGGCTCACAGCGGGTGTGACTGGTCAACAGGGGATGCTTACTCCTCCTAGGCACATAATCCCACCTCTGGTATGTCCAGGGGTCCGTGTTTGGCCAACTCTTATTTTGTATTCTATTTAGGACTTACGAGATTGATCACTGTTCGTTATCTTTGCCTTTACATTGAGAGTAATGTAAGGTAGAAGCATGTTTGTTTGACGAAAATCACATAGCCTGGCTTTTGATCTGTCTCCTAAAGATCGATAAGAGTAAAATACAGTTTATTAGTTTACTCACTCTCAAACACCTCTTTCGATAGTATAGTAATTTCACCTTGACATTTGAACCAGTATTGATATGGCTTGTCTTCTTTTTAGACTATCACTATACCAATGATAAATATACTATCAAACAAGAGATTCCTAGAATATCAAGCACACAATACATGGTTTACATATAAGATTTATAGCTGAAAACAAAAAACAGTATATGTACGGTAATTTACATTCGTCCGTCCCATTGACCTAGATATCAAATGTGTTTTAAACTGAGGCATTATTATGAATCAAAGTATTAGTAATATTCCTAGTTGCCATTGCAATGACGGACCATGCTTTTAAGTTATATATGCATTAATTAGAAAATAGATAAACACAAGTTGGTGTAAAACTAATCTTATACTATACAGATCAGTACTACCAATGAACTAAAATAAGGAATGAAAATTGAAATATATGGACAAATAGAATAACCCTTACAAAATAAAGAACTCCTGAATTTTCTATTAAACTGAAAAGTTGAAATACATTTTTTGTACCGTATATTATTTATATTTTTATTAATTTATCCCCGCCTATTTTCCCTTTCGTTTTCTGATAAATGCTACGGTACGTTTCGTACAAAACTTTGCTTTTAGTTTAGTTATGGTCACATAAAAATTTGGTTTTAATTTCCATCATAAAAAATGTGATGTATCAATTTATAACACATTTTTTAAGTGTGGTGTGATATCTGATATTTATATATACAAGTATGAATCTGCATACCCGTATAAACCCGTATTTTCATATCGTAACCAATTTAGAATCTTAACTATCTTTCTAACGACTTAAAGCATGTATACCTAATTTGTTTGTTTTAATCTTTAAAGTAGCATAATCTCTATCTTTTGAATTTATTACACTGTGATTTCTTTAAGGAAATCAAATATACAAACGGTAAAAATGTGAACCCCACGAAATCTTTCCGGTCAAAATGTAAACAACAAGCGAGAAAGCCTCAAAAGACAACGTGTTTACAACGTGGCAGTTCTATAAATGGAAACGGGATGGAACGTCATAAACACGCGATCTCCTTATATGGAAGTAGAATTCAAAATCACGCTTGAAATGTTTGTGGTAAATAGCTTATATTCGACGTATTTCTGAACTGTAAATGTAAAAATATATGATTATTTATCACATTCATACTTATGATATGTTGCTAAATACGTATACTATGTCACAGAGAGAAAAATACCATGTAAATACATCGCAAAACAATAATACAGTACTGCGCATGCCTACATCTCAGGCAAATTTGTTGTTGTTCATAGGTTGGTAATATCATAAATAATTAGAAACAAGTGATTTGTTTCTTTGTATCTTTTTGCTTTCAATGTTGTAATTACGTACGAAAGCATAACTTTATTAGATGTATACATAGAAAAAAATCCGAAGATTTATTTGTTTCGTAAAGATACAGATTATGCTACTTTTAGTATTATTGGATTCTTTGTAAATTCTACTTAATCACGATTATTTGATGCATATCAAATAGTCCACAATTAATATAGATTGGCCTGCCGTTTTTGGTACTAGGCGTTTTCGAACTCATTCTTGTACTAGTTGTCCTCGTTAATCCAACAAATCCTAGTACGACTTATCTCGCACCTCTCCAAAACTACGTCGGCCTAACCAACAATATACTACAGTGTGCTCTTCAATCCTTCGCCATCCACCACTTCCTGACAGTTTTTTTTTCTCGGAATTACCCTTTGCAATCTCGCCATTACGACACCCATCGGAAGATGAGACCTCAGAGGAGGAGAACGAGGCGGACAACCTGTATTGTGACAGACCAGGCGGCCAAACGGAATCGACCATGGTGTCACCATCCCGGGTAAGAGGGTCACGGAAGCGCCACGCCCGGCGGCACCACCACAGTGTCCACGAGGGTGCAGCCCTTTCTCCACCTACCGTCCAGCCGCCCATGCCACGCCATGCTGTCGCCTGAGATTTTCCTCCACCCCAGAGCAACCCGGTGAGTCTTCGAGTCTTTTTGACAATCTTAAATATTTAACCAATCAGTTAAATCCCCAACTTCATACCAGTTGTGTTTGACGCCATAGGCAGTCTCATTCCTCAAAAACTTAAACTCAAGATTGGGCGGTCAATATATCGACCTCTCCCTGCGTTTAAAATCGGCGGCGGATTTAGAATACATCGACACGCAAGGTAGTCTGCAAATTCAAAACGGCAGACTTTTGCTTTCTTAAACCACCCCTAGTTCCCTCCTGCATATCGAAAAGTGGACGTCAGTATATTTATCTTCACTAGCATCATGTTAGAACAACATCCCCAAAAGGCACAAGAGTTGCTAAAAATACACACGCGATATCCGGCTCGCGGCGTCTAGATCAAGCTCGTGGCACAAATATGACGAGCAGTTTCGACTGCGGCAAGCTCTAGCACCTCACAGCTCGTGGGGCATTCAATTTCGAATTCTGGCTATTATACATATCTTTCTGGCACCCCTTACCAGTCCCATTCCTCCCATGCTAAATTCATCTGCTCAATCTACCGCAGCCACACAACCTTCCTAAAAACCATGTCTCGGGGACATAAAATCTACCCTTATTCAACTTACTACTACACATGCCTCAAGTCTTTATAGTATTTTCTCCTTGATTAACCAAGTTTTCCAGGCACAACTGTTTGGATAATCGGATCTTCCATTCTTACTGGCGGGGCTGGCTGCCACAGCAGAGACCAGGGGGGGGGGGGGGCAAATCTTAACCTACCTGCTAGGATCACTTGGAACGGCATCAGGGGACTCAAGTGGAGACAAGTCCAGGATACCATTCATAACATGGCTGAAAAGCCCCCGCCCCCGATTGCATCTTGTTCCATGTGGTTCTAACGATATTGTTTCTGATACTTCTTCCAAAACATTTACAAACATCGTACAATGTACATATATAGGTACAATGCTCTATGGCCAGAACCAAACTTGTCTGGTCCGGCTTACTTACTCGCCGATACTGGCACTATTCTGTTCTTTAGAACATGCACCCAAAATCAACAAAAAACGCATCAGGGTAAATAAAATCATGTGGGAGTTTATGGCCTCTGAAGTCCAGGGTCATTACATTGACCATGACCACAATATCCACCACTCAAATCTTCACTTGTTCCGCCGGACGGCA
>CAJDSM010085619.1:0-11295 GCA_903981925.1 Ostrea lurida
AAAAAAAAAAAAACAGGAAGAAGGATTCCCCGGGCTGAGCCTCGGGGGGACCTGATATTTTTCTGGGTTGGAACAAAGCTTCATGTCTCCCCGCTAGCAAGGGCAATAACATGCACTCAACTCCGTTTGGTCCGTCCGTCTGTCGTGCAACCTTATTGGTCACGGAACTTACAATTAGTAGTTAAGAGTATAGGTTTGCTTTTTGGGATTTCAACCCGCAAGGATGCCCGAAGTAGGGGCCAAGAAGGGTAGAATTTATTGTGTTGTCACATCTTGATTGAACATTGAAACTTCTACCGTACAATAGCGGATATTATGTGACGGTCGGATGAACATTTAATGAGTGTTGAATTTTGGGTAAATGCTTGTCACTGGAACTCTTGCAATTACCAAAGGTCTGGGATTCTACTTTTTGTGATATCCAATGGCTGTCGTTTATCCTATAAACGTAATGATTAAATAGATTATGGGTTAGAATAATTCAATCGACAGTTCACTTCAATACCCAGCTTCATGTCAAACCTTCAGACGATATCATAACTGAAAAACTGGCTGTGAACCGTATGTAGATTTACAGTATCAAATGCCAAACAGTTATCAAACCTTCGAAATTTTGCTCTGCCTTTCCGTCGTGTCACATAGGAGTATTAGTATGTTGCATACGTTCATGGTTGAGCATACGTTGCAGTTCATGTACAGTTTTTATGACGAGTACCGGTAAATGAAGTTTTGCTTTTCTAAAGGAAAAAGAGTAATATTTGTAAATTAGCCAGGTATTCTGTACAAAGGTGTAAGCATAGGAAATGCAAAAGATAACGAAAATCAACTTAATTCCCAATAACTTCTTAAGGGGCATTAGAACACGTGTTTGAGGCTAAGAAAATCTTTAAAATTAGATTTCTATTTTTAATGTTTGACAGGGCACAACATTTAAACGGTCAGGTACATAATGGGATTTAGAAGATCTCGATTTTCTTGATGAATACACTTTGCAATGCTAATCTAAATAAAATCCTGAAAATTCAGAAATCGTCTCTTTTATTGCTATTAGCCTACTTAATTTTGGGCTGGAAAATCGCCTACCCGTGAACTGCGGACAATCGAAGTTCTACGGCTATTTTGACTTCCCTTTGAGGCAATTTGGAACGTCATCAATGAGACATTCGGAGAGACTTGGAAGAAAGCAGAATCAGCTAGGCGGAGGGTTTATTAAGCAATGCGACTGTGAAATGCGATCGTCTAATACGCAATCAGTCGGGACCAGGATTGAGCATGTATCCCCCCCCCAGGAATCCCACATTTCCAATTATCAATTAATTTGGCATTTGACAAAGCACAATTCTACATTACATTTAGAAAGAAACTTGTCCCTTCGTCGAAAAGAAGACGGGTTTTGAACCCTCCGAGCTCAGTAAATTCCCTGTTCCGCGACATTTGCCGTAACCACCCTCAACCCAATGAAAAATAATATATGTATATGTTATTTCCCTGCCGATCTACCTTCATAAGTCGACTGTTTTCTACAGCCCCCCCCCTCCCCCTCGCCGGTCAACACTACACTTATGGATACAGACGTCCCGGCTAGGATTTTTCTAAAATAACCCTCATGTCATGATAGGTGTCAATTTTTTAAAAAACCATACCCATTCATATATTTCCTTTGTGAATTCTAATCCAAATCGTATATAAGTTTGGTGGTGTTTTAAATGTATAGTTGGTGCCTCTTGCAAGTAAGTGCAACACCCGGGTTTGTAGTTAGATCCGTGGGGAAAATGTTATTATACATGTTTTGTTATGAATTTATACAAACTTTATTGGAGGATGAATTCCAGCGGATAAACTTGCCGACTATTGATGTATGACAGGTTAAATTTTTTGGGTTCCTACCCATTGATATAACAATTTGATGAAAGTTACACCCCCATTGAATATATTCAACTTGTCAAAAGGTGGACCGATACCAAGCGGGACGTCTGTGTTTACAAATACCAAGATATAGGAAGAGACACTGATACAGATACGATTTAATAATGAGGGTGGTCGGCGTTTGGGAAAAAAACATTGCTTTAGGATAAAGTTTCTATGTTCATTTTTATCATTGGGTTGGAAGGAAGGAATGGCGAAAAAGGAAAATGGTGGGGGGGGGGGGGTTGAAATAAGAAATATTTATTGTACTGTGTCAGTGGCCGAAGGTCAACAGCACCAAGTTTATTTTATTTTTTTTTAATTTTAAGTTCTTTGATATATATATTTTTAAATCTTGACCGATGAGAAATTATCAAAAAGATAGCTAATTTATATATTTCCTTTCGTATTATGCTGTCTATGCGAACGTGCAAATAGAATACCAGAATATCACGGACAAAGTAGGACAAGGGGAGCACGTGCTCCCTCACTTTTGAGGGGGGGGGCATACACCCACTTTAAGTCCACTTGAATGTACAGGTAAAATATTCATATGAGAATATCAATGCTTAAAGAATACTAAATTGGAATATGCAGGTTCTAGCAGACAAAACAAATTATCCTAACCTAATCTCCGAGTCCGTTCCATTTGGTTTAGCTATGTTTTGATGAATCGGTTACATATTCTACGATCCATCAACATCTGACTAGTTTAAATGATTTTTTTATAATCATGTTTCATTTGAATGAATTTCATTATTATTTAAGGTCACTGCTCAATGAACGTGAAATGCTGAGTAAAGGTTAAAAAATTTGAACAGGCCCTTCTCTCAAATCAATGACCGTCTATACGGAACTATATATCGGAACCTATGAACTAAAAGAGTGTTTGGACTATCGGACATTTGGAATAGATCGAATAGTCACGGTATTTGATAGAAAATCGCTGTGTTAGGCGTATTCCCCTCCCCTAATCTCTCAGTTTTCTATCTCTTATTACATGCAATTTGTTAATTAATGTTTTGTGCCCCCCCCCTATTTTGAACCCAGCCTTCTATGAACTTTTGTGACCCCTCCCATTATTTTATAGAGCCGCAAGCTCTATGAAAGTTTGTGGCCCCTCCCCCACTTTTTTAGCCCATCTTTTATGAATTTTTGTGGCCCCCCTCCTTTTATTTTTTAGCCCAGCTACGCCACTGGATATGCTAATACATAGATAATTTTTAGTTGGGGGGAAAGGAAAACTTGTAAAAGAAAAAACAAATTAACGTATAATTACGATCTAGTAGAACTGAAGTAATTCCCTTTTATTATGTGAATAATACATTTGGTAGTAAGTAGTTTCACAAATGTTTTTAAACCACTTTTTTTTTTTTTTAAAAATTGGCTGTCATATAAGCGGTGACACCGCGGTAACAAATCTGTAAAGCATGCAAAAGCGTGAATCGACTTACACAAATTGAAAAAGAGATGGGATACATAGGAAAGACCAGAACGTCTTTCGAGAAATTATCGCCGCAAAAATAATTTCAGACGGCCCCGGATTGGGGTTGAGTTTTGCATATTGATCTAAATCGGATCGCTGGTCTCTTGTTGCGAAATGTTTTTGTTGTACCCTACATGTACTTTAGTATGGGATCATTTCCGTATATGTCTCTGTATTCATAAAGTCAAGCCAACTTCGTTTATTTGCTCCGTCCACTTTTCACTGGCTATCCCAGAAAATATCATTTAGTTCGTTTGATTATTTTCAAGTAGTTTTTTTTTTTTCTTATTTATTGCTAGATTTACTATCAGTGTCTCTGATGACGTCACAATCCATACGGAACGTAACTCAGTCCGGGTATATTGAATATTGTGCATCTTTTAAAAAGGTGATTTTCAAAAACACATAATGTATCAATAAAAAATCAGAAACTTACAAAATTGATATTTTTTTAAGTGAAAATTTAAATATATCAACATTGAGGGGTTTTTTATTTTCATTATTACTTGACCTTTAACGATTGGTCCCCGTGTCCAAGTTCATTTTGGTGGATCGGACAAGTCAATATCTAAACACTTGTCCGATCGGACAAATAACTTTTTAAGCTTTGTACTTATTCTTCATAATTGAAGCATTTTTCAAATGTACGAAACTTAATTATAAACACTAAACCTTGGATGTGAATCTGGTCTTCATCTCATGAGAATGTTTAGTCAAAGCCTTACATATGACAAAGAGAAAAGTCTGGCTTTAACATCAACATTCTGTAATTTGGGATTTAAAATCTAAATATCAAGCTTTTTTAAGTTTGATATTAACTATAATATTTCAGAGCTTGAAATAAGTAAACAATCATACGTTACCTTGATTTTGTTCATATTCGGGCAGAGGTAAGAGTATACATTCGGACAAGTAGCATTTGGTTGGCAGCTTGTTCCGATGGATCAGAGTGGAATTTAATTCAATGTTTTCCAGCTTCTGGTTTTCAATGCTCCCTTTGAAAAGGTACATGTTTTTTGATAATGGTCAGCAAAATTTGAACGTTATTTGTTTTAAGTTACAAGTGAGATAGGCGAGGCTTGCAATTACTTTGCTATGTAAATACAAAGCACGTGCCATGTTGTTTGTTTAACCTATATTGAATATGCATGCTAGTATACGTTCCGCTTGATGGCAGATTTAATTTTTCACATTACAAGTTCCTATTTGAACACAAATTAAACAGCCGTCTAGTTGTTTCTCACGTCTCAATTTGTTTGAAAATATGGTATTTTCTTGACAATATTGTTATGTACAAAACAAGACACGAGCCTTGTTTACATAACAAAAAACTGTGGAGCGCTGTATCTTATCTTGTAACTCAAACAAACTGGACATCAAATATTTTGCTTGACCTTAGACTTAACGTTTGTTCTTAATTAAAAGCATTGTTGAATTAGAAAATGCAAATATAAATTTAGCTCAAACGTGTCCATGTCCCTTTTTTAAAAGAATACAAATTAAGAAAATAAACGTTCGAATAAAACACCGATCGAACATACCAGTTGGGTCCATTGTTGTGTGGTAAGCAATCCCCTGTCGACGACAACAGCCCGTCAGCCTTATAATCGTGATCAAGTAGGAACGGAGTGAACGATCAAACCATTAATATGAACCAACATCAACATCAACTCGAACCTTGATTGTACATTAGATCGATCGTAAACTAGCACTGGTTGAGACCTCTAAAATGAACATCAACTTAGTTTGTCAGAAGCCTAATAATGCTCATTTTAAAAGCTGAATGATTCAATACGCAGTATCATGCTTTTCAAGGAAGCGCATCGTACATCAAGTTGAGAAAGACCATAATTAAACATGCATACTATATGAGCATGTGGTGGATAATTAATAGGCCTAATATTGTTGCACACTGCATATGTGGTATGGGAAGTTGACGATGAGAAACGCTAAAAAGTCACACGCGTTTATCCAAAAAGTTGAGTTGTCAGTTTTGGGCACATCATGTAAACAGCTACTGTGCAATAAAATATTCCGAGTGTGTAATTGTTTTTAATCAAAACTTTGTTTTTGACTCTGTAGTTGACTTACTTGCTGTCAACTTACACTATGGAAAGGCCACATTTATAACTTGAACCTCTATTTCGAAGTAAAATGGGAGGGATGTAAACTCCCAAATAAGGTCCGAGACCTTTAGTAGGGCGAACCTCAGAGGACCGGACGCGTGTAAATTTCCGCTCTTCTAAAAAGAAGGTAAATTCTGAGGTTCTGAGGCTACAGTCCTACTCAAGTTACTGGATTTACATCAGGGTAACTTTTTTAAATATATTGATTGGTAATCTGTATGTCGTAATGCCGGCTTCGGCAAAGAACCAGTGGACTTGTGGGAAGGAGGGTATATTGCATTTCACGGAATGTGAAAAGTACATATATGGCAAGATTGAGCACACCACACATGGTCATGCTTGTCATGGTCAGCGCAGAAATTAAGTTAGCAGTTATAGTCAACATGAAAGTGACATCAAGATGAAGGTTAATCCAATGATTTTACGCTCAGACTGAGAACACAATGTTTGATGTACCAAGGATGATTTATGATCAGGCTCATTATCAAACCGAGGACGAAGTCCGAAGGTAGAAGTATTTATCTCATGGCGGTTGTGTAATAAAACATGAGATTGACTTCAATCAACACGTGTGCGACAATTGATTTGTGGTAACATTTTTACCAGTTGCATCAAATCATTTTTCCATCTCACAATTGTCCTATAAATTTCTGACGACAGTGGGGGTCTGGGCTTAGAAATAGGTCCCACTCCCAGCATTCCCCTTGCATGTAGTAGCAGGTGACTGAATTGGGCGGTCATTCGGATGAGACCGGAAAAACTGAGGTTCCCAAATGTCACGACCGCAGGTGTGGCACGAAAAAAGACCCCCCTCCCCTGCCATCAATGGCCCTTAGTGCTGAGCATAGGCCTACATTTTGCAGCCCTTCACCGGCATGGTGACGTCTCCATATGAGTGAAATATTCTCGAGTGGGGACCGTAAAAACAATAAATAATCAGAATCAATCTATTTTCTGACAAGTTTATTGGTGTAGCAGACAAGTACATAGGGAACTTATGCCTGCCTTGTCTAGTGTGCTATCTTCTCTGATAGGAGGTCTCTTTCTTGTGGTCATTAGAACGAGTGGTCGAGCAATGATCCGTACTTGATTGGGTGACGGCTGCCATTCGCAAATTGGTGGCAAGTGGTAGGGATCTGGTGTTTGGTGGTCTGCGTCAGGTAGAGTCCTCTGTTTCGAAGACTCTCGGACTTCTTGTGTCTGTGTATCTACTGTATAGACGTGGTTTTGTGGGCCCACAGTGGTTGTAGCCACAGCACAGATGTTTCAGATGAATTTCTGACAGAGGGGATTGGGGGTCGGGGGGGTGGGGAGTGAGTAATCAGTATGTATAAGTAAAGGATTGGATTTAATGGGAGTAGTGTCTCTCTCTTGTTTCACAGTGTGGGTGGGGCCACATGAGGGTGCTAAAGTTTGACATAGGTTTATATTGGGAATATCTTAAAAATCTTTTTCTGGTAAGAACTGCAAGCAGTGCCAGAGTTTTGTTAAATACAGACGGAAAGCATCAACTTGATAGTTGGAAGATTCAAGTTTGTTCAAATGGTGGCCCCCGGGGTCAGATGGCCCCAATAGGGGACCAAAATTTAAAAGATAGGGTTTATATAGGAAATTATCGGGGGAAAAAACACCCATTTTCTAAGGCAATAAAGTTGACAGTTTTGTCAAATCAACATAGAAGTTATTATTGTATAGTGTAGATTCAATTTTGTTAAATGGTGGCCCCCAGGGTCAAGATGGGGCCAAAGTTACTTTACCCCAATTTAACCAAAGGTTTAACATAGAAAATTATTAAAAAGCAAGTGTTAGTTTTTGTCAAATTAACATGGAAGCATTCCCAAGTTTTGTTTAAATGCTAGCAACCCCCTCCCCCATGGGGGGTCAAGATAAGGGACCACAATAGGAAGAATAAAATTATAGGGGTCGTAACTGTTCTAATGCAGGATGGTCTAATATCCTTGTAAACTATTTCTTGATCATTTGTGTTAGACCGATATGTGAGGCCCTGGAGTCATGGCTGACCCCACCCTTTTGAAATTGTTTAATATTTCAAAGTAATTGAGATCCATCACCCTCCATCACATATTTTCTTGTTCTTATTGCAGACAATTTTAAGAGAACATATTAAAGAGCCCCAGGGGTTATATGCATGCTCCAGTATATGTTCTCTGTCTTATTTTCTTATTGATGAGTGTTTCATTTATGGTATTCGGAAGACTGGCAGAGGTAACTTTAGTCCATACCTTTGAATCTGGCACATTGTAAATCCACAACTTCTGCTCTTCTCTCTGAAGCAAAGTGCTCGGTGAGCAATGTGGCCACATGGGCCTCTTTTTGATAAGGAATTCATTTTCAATTTTTTGAAAATAAGCTTTTAAAAAGTTTGGGTGGTTTTGATTCTGTTAATGGTAGAGTTTAACAAATGAAATGAAAATTTTAGAAATGGGGTTACTGTTTGGTGAATTCCAATTCCATTTATCTAGACAGTGATAGAACTAACTGATATGAAAAAACTGCATGGAAATTTCTGCAGTTGGATTTAGCTTTTTGCACAAACATGCCTTAAAGTGTTTATTTAGTTACCAATGTCGTGATTGTATGCACTATTTGACCTCTTAACTGCCAGTAAATCTATAATTAGATCTTCCATCCACTCCACAGTTTTCGGATACGTCGTGTGGGAAAGATCTAAACAATATCCCTATGGTCATGTCGAAGAGTTCAATATGATACATTACTTATTTATAACAGAGCCAATCAAAATACGGGAGGATTTTTTAGCGGCCCCGCATGTGTCTGTCTGTCCGTCGCTGTCCCGTCACAATTTTTGTTAACAGAACACAAAACTCAAATACCTATACATGGTACTAATGAATTTGCACATGTTTTCTGAATCATCAATCTGCAGATGTGCATATGAAATTTGGCCTTGTAAGGGGTCAACTATTTGGGGATATCTTCATTTTTCCATGAAAATTCACAGACTTTGAGAAATTGTACCTTGGGTGAACAACTAAAATTCAAAAAACCTCTACAATTTGGTAAACAGAGCTTAAATGTTGCATACTTGTTTCTCACATCTTGCAGGTGGTGCATATTGAAGATTTGGTTCTTATAGGGGTCAAATCTTGGGGGAAAACTTCATCTTTTCCATGAACACATTCGCAATTTTGAGAATCCGAACTTTGTGAACACTAATAAACTCAAGAAAACCCAATACATTGTACACAGCCTGAACAATTTTTGCCATACTTGTTCGTCACCTATTCTGCAGATGTTATCTGAATTTGGTCTTGTTGGGGGTCAATATTTTGGAAGAAAACTTCACTTTTATTTGCAGATTTTTTGAGAAATTGTACCTTTTGTGAACACCTAAAGCTTCAAAACACCTATATCATTGTACACGCTGAAATTTTGCATACTTGTTTCTCACCATATACAGAATGTGCGTATTGCAATTTGGTTTTATAGGCTTAGGGGTCAATATTTTGGGGAAAACTTCATTGTTCCGATGTAATTCACAGATTTGCAATATCATATTTTGATTTTGTGAAAACTTTCACGCAAAATCTATAAATTTTACTTACCGGGTAACTGAAATTTTGCAAATTTGTTTATCACCATATGCAGATGTGTACATTAAAATATTTGCGTCAGCAGGGCCCTTGCTGACTTTGTCAGTGTTCTAGTTTTAATTTAGCCAATCAGATAGCAGTTTTCTCGTTTGATTCGGCTTAGCGTACATAATGCTGGCTTCTTCGATTGAAACGATTACCAGTTTTTAGTGTCAATGCAAATTTGAGAGCTTTTTAATCACAATGTTTTTGCGAGTCAGTCTCCTGTCTCCAGGCACATTCCATGTATAACGTAAATACACCTTGCAAGGTGTCATCATCGTCGGAAACCCACGGCCAGTCTCGCATACGCTTACTGAGTATGCGAGACTGGCCGTGGGTTTTCGACGATGGGTGTCATGGGCACCACCATAATTTATACGCATAAAAAGCGTGCGTATTATGCTTTGCCGCTGAAGTCTGTCTGTCCGTCCGTCTATCTGTCCATTTGTTCCTTTCACTTTCTAGCGTGGGTTATGAATTTTTTCTGCAATGCTAGTTTCCTTCATCGCCCAATAAACCAACAAAGACAGCATTTTATTGTTTAAATGGCAAACTGATGAATTCAAGGTCCATCTATGACACAATAGGAACTGAATGAATTCAAGAAGTCCATCTATGACACAATAGCGAACTGATGAATTCAAGGTCCATCACAATTAGCAAACTGATGATTGAGAACAGTGCCGCAATGGAACTGGATAGTTAGGAGGTATCAATACATCTAGTTAGGTTTAACTTGTTTTATCACTGATCTTGGATATTTGCTGAAGACATTAAGTTTCTCTTCCTGACTTCTGTTTGCTGTAGACATTTTTTTAGATTTAAGTTTCTCTTTCCTGACTTCTGTTTGCTGTAGACATTTTCTATAGAAAGTTTCTCTTCCTGACTTCTGTCGGCATTTCTCTTTTTATTAAAATTTTGCTCTTCTGATTGTTGTAGAGACCTTTTTTGCAGAATTTCTCTGTTTGATTGACAAATATAACACTATATGAATATTATTTTTGCCATGTCAGGAAGGAGAATTTCTGAACAAATATTGTGTGACAAGTCAGCACTGTAGTGGGCATGTATTAATCAGGCCACCCTCGTCTCAAGTCTGCTCCAACAATCTAACTCTCCGCAGCTAAATGACAATTTGTCAAAAAACAACAGACCATTAAACCTTCTTGTGGAAAATATTTGCACCAATAATTATGCCAAGAGTTGAAGGGTAAGATTTTCTTTTCTGATTGGCACATGTCTTCGTTATTGGTAATTATGAATCCACCATGATGAAATGCAATTTTGATAGCATCAGCCATGACGATAGCAACATCATTATACGTATTACGTTCCCCCTAAAGAACTTACAAACCACGAATAATGGCCTAGCCTCAGATACCGATAATTTCTGTACATAATGTTTTTGGGATATGGCTTTCTAGATTACTTTTCCCCCCATCTTTTATACAGATATCACTTAGCCCTGCATCAAACGTTGAAAATTTTTTAAAGCAGGGTATGGAGTTATAGTTGATTGTTGTTTATATTTGAAGTTATGCGAATCGTCCCCCTGACACTGAGGGCCAGGCAGGGCTGTATCATTGCATGGTCCAGGACTAATAGATCCACAAATAATACCGTGAATTCTCAGCCTGTCGTGAATTCTCAGCCTGTCGTGAGTTGACACTGTCAGTGTGCGTGTGTGCATCGTTAAATGGGAATCACATCATTTTACATTAATACATAAGCCACTTTTTCTCTGTAATCATTATCGTACAGTGTAGTTCCTTTTCTGACAAGTTTTACTCGGAACATATGCAGTCTTAAATTCTTGCTGTTTTTTTTTTTTTTTACTTATCCTTTGGTACTAACATAGTTTTGAATTTTGATGCCTTAAACCTTTCGAGCTTTCCACACTGTCTGTATGTAAAATTCATACCGAGAATGTAATGTTCTAATTCTGTATATTCGTAGTTTTATTTACTCAATACTGCATGCTAACAATCTCTCTCTCTCTCTCTCTCTCTCTCTCTCTCTCTCTCTCTCTCTCTCTTGTTAAAGTCATCCATTTAAAAATGGAGAGGGCTTTTACATAGTAGTAGCTACTACCCTTTTCATTTTGTAAAAATGCATGCAAAATAAATATTGCTTTTCATACATGTATTATTTAAATGAAATA
>CAJDSM010085620.1:923-11060 GCA_903981925.1 Ostrea lurida
TGGAATTATTAAATCCGCATTTTCCTTCTGGGGACAAGCTTTGGATTATGCTTTTAATTATATGTAATTTCATTTTTATTACTTGCCAGATTTTTTTCATTGTATAATTCATCACTATCTCAAACGCGAACACTGACTAACAACAAATACTGAAGGACACGCCGACACTGATCTGCAAATACTGACAGGAACACCCACAAACATAATCAAATACATCCGGAGGTAACGCGGGAAGAACGACATCCCAAACAACTTAAATCAAACAATGTCAACTGACAAGGTATCAGCAAAACTAACGTCTACCGATAAATAATAGTACATGACAGTGGGACTTATTGAGCACGCTGGGAAGACGTTTGGGTTACCTACTGTTATGGTGGCTTTGGTGGCATTATAACATGGTCGGAGTAGAGTTGCATGCAGTACGACAGGGAAACACTGTTCCAACTACACACTGAATATCAATCATAGGATCACTGAAAAGGAACATCACAACTACCTTAGACATTGCACAATCTTTTCTTGGTCTAAACTAAAATACAATTGACCAAGAAGACACTCACGTTAAACCTGCTTATCCTCACACACTGAAATCATATTATAATACCATAACTAGCACACAGGTTTAAACATAAATTGGGCACCAACAACACAGTGCTATAAGTAATTAAGGTCTTGCTGCCGGGAAAAAACTCACCATCCGAGCGAATAACACACTTGATCCAAATACTGAACAGGACACTAACCCACCACTGATTGTCAGATAGGTATAATTTAGATCAAAGAGACACGCCCATCTATGGCACTGAGCTTCAAAATACTGACAGGTATACGTCTTCACATTTCATCAAAATAATTCTCTCTACTTGATTTTACATAATTTTCGATTATACTAATTTCTTTTCCCTTTCCCTTCTTTTCCTTCTTCCATTTCTTTTCCTTCCACCTGAGCAATAATAAAGACGACCAGTTAGGCAACTTGCTCTCAAAACCACACAAAACAGGATGAGCGAAGAGTGGAGCTGTGGACAGGGCAGACAAACATTGAACTTTTAAACACAAATGATCAAATATATTCAAATTGATCTAGTGCATATCTAGAACGCATACACACTAGCGCGGTACTGCATAATAAATATTTTTACTGGAATTGAAAAGGTAATTCTAAAATGCGAGCCACTTACAATAAAGATCAAAAATATCAGGATATTATTTTGTTTAACACTGAATTATTATTTCTCAATTCAGTGTTTGTAAAGTCATCAATACATAGACACACGTGAATCATAAGGAAATACACTGACAAGGACACGCCCACACACTGAATCACACAATAACTGAGACAGTTAGACACAACGCCCCACTGGGATCAAAACTTGATAGCCAAAATTCTTTTGACGCAGGCTGGGCGCCTCAACTCGGGCCTCACACTTGTCAGCCAAGATGTATTATGTGTTTTTTAAATTTGGAGCGCTTGTCGTAAAAAATGGTCAAAATACGTATATTTTAGACATGGCGAGCGAACATTATTTTCTGATGATATCATTATATGGATTTATTAAAATCAGAAATGAGCAACTCGCGTAGGAACTACACTGTAGATTACTGGGAAAATGAGTCGTATCAGACATAAATTCACTGGAAAACAGTGCCAGGCAAGTGCCCACGAACACAACTGATGGTTTCTTTCATTAAACAATAAAATCAAGTTTGTAAAGGATACATATGCCCCACCAGGGGCTGGATTCAGAACTGAACCAATGTATTCTAGTAAATTAACGTTTAGCACAGGATTGGGGCATCCCAGGGCTCTGAGCACAAACATAGCTTGAGTAATTGCGTTACACAAATAACTAGCAGGCTAGCACCCGCCCACCACAACTGATCCAATACTGACAGGGCAGCCCGCCCTTACTCATATCTGCATAACACAATACACTGCTACTTTGTACATAGGCTAGGGAACCGCCCGGACTACTATGGTTGAATGGGTAAAAGATACTGACAGGCATCCAACTGGACCCACAGCTTTTTCATATTGACACAAAAATTAGGGCAATTCTGATTTCAATTATAAATAAATCGTGACTCGAAAAAGAGGATTTAAATGACCAACGTCTTCTTCTATCTAATAAATAAGTTAGGTTATTAGCAAGTTTGGGAGATAAGGTAACTCAGAATATGCACAGGGCTCTGTTCCGCCCTACTTTTTATAATTTACTTTACCACTCTTGGATTTTACAAACACAATCGAGAAAACTAGACCAGAAAAGAGGAGTTGGTCAGCATCTCCAACTGATATGCCAAAATATATAACAGACAAAGTGGACATGGACAATTACAGTACCATCCGCTCTAGTCACATGGCAGTAAATACCAATTTACTAAACTAGTAAGGAAGCACACCAACCACCTACCTCCCTCCCCGAATAATTTTAATGACATGAGATATCATCCATACAGCCATACGCGATCCTACTACTGTATCAAGGGCATTTTATTCGGTAGAGTTTACACGCCCTATGGATCAAATAACTAAGAATATCAAGATCTAGGGAAAGAATAAATCCTGTTTATCCAGGACCAATAGTCTGGCTTCGGGTATTGGGGATATTTTAATTTATTTCAACAAAAGGAAACATGGGTCATCTGACCATACGTTAAACGCCCAGAACATCTTCGCAATGAATACTGAAGGAAAACTCAATCAGAACTGAGTCCAAAAATGAGACTAGGACACGACCTCCACACACTGTATTGGGCATATTATTTCTTATGATCCTAGGGTTGCTACACGCCCCACATCTGCATCAAAACAAATTTAACTTGCAGGGGAAGGCATCAGCCCAAACACATCTGATCAAAATACAGAAAGGAATTCGCCCACCTACACTTTGATTCCATAAGATTATTTCGACAGGAAACCACCCCCACACACTGGTCCAAAATACACTGAACAGGACACGCCCACACACTGATCAAAATACTGACAGGACAAGCCCAACTGATCAAAATACTGACAGGACAACACCCACAAACTGATCAAAATCACTCCCGATCAGGAAACACGTGCCCTACACTGACAATTCAGACTATATCTGAGCATATGTTAATGTAGGCGCCCACCCTCACTTTTGATCAAAAATAGCTGACAACACCCCACACATGCCCCTGATCTCAAAATACTGACAGGACATGCCTACACTTGATGTATTCAAATTATTCTGACAGGTCCGATCCGTCCACACGTCTACTTTAATCTACACGCTCGTGTCGGAACACAAAGGGATTTACTTCCTCTAGTCCTGATCCACCTCTGGTGTGTCAAGTTCCGTGTTTGGCCCACTCTTTTTTTTGTATTCTATTTAGGTTGCGGAGATGACCACCTGATCAAAATAGGATCTGACATGGACATCCGGGCCCACATCAATCCATGATTCTAAGCACATACTGACAGGACACGCCTTAAAATACTCTGATCATAAAATTACTGACAGGAAGCCCACTGGCAACAAACTATGAAATCTTGATTAATCTAATACTCGAAAGGACATCGCCCCACACTTAATCAAAATACTGACAGGACCAACCCACTACACACTAATCTCAAAATACTGACAGGACACGCCACAACTCAATTCAATGTATAATATCTGACAGGACACGCCCACTACATCTAATCAAAATAGCTGACAGGACAATGCCTACACTGATCAAATACCTGCACAGGAACACACCCACACTGATTCAAAATACTGACAGGACACACCACACACCTGACTCAAAATACTGACGAGGAAACACCCCCATAATACACTACTTAATTTCAAATGATTCTGATCAAACAATACTGTGACTAGTAACTTATCCACACTTAGTCGGATTTTCCTTATGAATAGATTTGCCGTATAAACTACGCTTCACATATTCTCCGGGACAGTTTAGGCATGTCAATTACGCCTGTATGTGCTTATCTGAGTTATTTATCATTTATTATCATGTTTTCTGGGCAAGAAGACTCAGGGGGTAAAATACTGACAGGACACGCCCACCTAACTGAAGTCTTATAATTTGAAACGTAGATCTTGTGTCCACCAGAGCAAAAACAAAAAAAAGAATTATGCTGGAATTTATTTATCAGGATTTTAATTCAGAAGAATTTTCCTTTGGTCTAATTTTTTACAATGCAAGGGATAACGCAGGTACAGCTGTCAAATATGGCTCGACTCACGAAAAATGATTTCAATGACCGGAGCTATCCCCCTCTGTAGTCAGATTGACAATGACTGAACAAGACACAAACACTGTCGCACCTGCTACACAACTCGATCAAACACTACTGATATTGGGGTATACAACCAGAGATCATATACTAACTACTAGACAATATAGCCTGTATGGAAGAGAAAACAACACCCACTATGTGTACATTTTCCACCTGGGATTCATTCGAATATATACTCTGACAGACACACCCACAGCGGAAATTTGTATTGAAATGTTGCAGTGCAAAATATAATACTATAATGGATTTAAGTGAAACTGGCGGCCTACTTGGCTCTTAGCACAATTCAGACAACTGATTTGCGTCAAAATAATAGTTAGCTGGTCTCAGGTAGAGTACAGGGAGAAAATCAGGCCTCACTCTCTAGCGCTATCTATTCCTATGTCTATAACCATAAATGCACTGACACGGGCCGGAGAACAGCGCACCACTGCCAACACTTGACATTCTAAAAAACTAACTATTACGGAGACTCCTCAAAGAGAAAAAAGGAAACTGGTTCAGGAAATATCTCCGCCCAGGAGAACGAGAACCATACAAGCCATAAACAAATCATCTAATATAAATCGGAATTGAATGAAGTATTAGGACACGCCCACACACTGATCAAAATACATGGGCGAACACGCGCACAGCGCCACAGCGGGAAACGAAAAATGAAGGACGATAAAGTAGAAAGAGACACGCTTTTATACGCCTTATTCCACAGACTTAGATCCACTCTGACAAACAATTGACAGAGACAAATCAAGAAACCAGGGGGCGCTGCTTTGGTTTGTGGGGACATTAGGGGCCATAGGAAAAAGATGTCCAAGAAACTGAAGAAATTAGTAACATGTAATCAGATTAGTGATGTTTTTAATATTATTGCATTTGCATGTACTGAAAGAGAGTACAAAAATGTTTGAATCATATTAACACTCAAACCAAAATGTTATGGCTGTGAAGAGCGAAGTAACACACTCCATAAGCTCTTCAAAATACATGGGGTATCGTTAGGAACAACGTCGCACGGACACTGATATCTATAATATCACGCATCTTGTACAGGTCACGCTCCACGTACGGATTTACACACTGTTGAGTCGGTTTAATATCAAAATACTGATAGGAGAAGCGCACGACTAGCTGGATCAAAAATGACTGTTACAGGACACGCGCCACTAAAGTATGTGAACGGCACTGGAAAACATCAGTAGGTACATTGACTAGGACAAACCAGTCGAATACAAGTACAATGACGGGAAATACAATAATTACATCAAATAGCTCAGACATGAAACCGCGCCACAACACTGATCAAATAACTGACAGGAAGGACTATAATAGCTCTACCACGACACTGATAAAATACTTCTGCACAGTGAACAACTCGTCGTATTGGGCTCAGTTGAAGCAGTGGGGAAACAGCAGTTTTTCTGTAAGGTTTTTAGCAGGGCATGTAGGGTCAATTGATCTCAGCTCAGCATATCTTTGGGCAAATGGTAAAACTGCACACCGGCGTGCACACAAATTATTCAAGATACGTTATATGGAGACTCTGGCGTACATCACTTCAAATCTCGCTGACAAGAGCTAAGAGATAACAATGGAATAAGCTCTGAACACGCAGACATTGACGCGCTACTAAACGCAAACATGATATCATAAATATTTGGCTGCAACTTAGGTGGGAACAGAACAAGAGCCGGCTCTCACATGGATTGCAAACTCTGGATAAGAGTACTATATTTTGGACTCACGCGATACATTGAACCGCCCACGAAAAGCAGGTTCAAAAATATCTAGAGGAGGTAAACAACCGGGTGCCAACACAACATGTTGGGCATTGACAGAAAACGTGCAGGTTATTATATAAATAATAATTTCAAACTTTTGTGACCCTCCGTGAAGGTTACGGAGAATATATTGTCACTTAACGACGAGTAATAGCTTGACATAAACAAATATTCTGAGTATAAGGACACGCACACCACACTGATGCAAAAATGGGACTTGATCAGACGAGCAGTAGCACCGGCACATAACTGTTATAAAAAAACTATGTTAGACAGGACACCCCACCACTAATCAAAAGTACTGACAGGAAGCAAGCCCTTACAGAACACTGAGGACCTTGTCGAGAAAAAAGTCTTAGATACAGGGGACACGCCACTTCACCACTGGCACAACTGAATCAAATAATGAACTAGACTCAGAGGACATCCAAAGCTGAGTTTTTCCTTCACAAGATAACTATCTGATTTACAAAAAATAATCGGAGCAGGAGACAACTAAGGTCTTACAACCACTGGTCATTGAATGACTAATCTTTGTGAACAGCGCATAAGACTACACCTCGCACACACGAATAGCATAAATTAGTAAAATACATTAGACGAGTTGAAATGAGAAGTTCTAAGTTTCCGTTATCATATCATGCTTAGATAGGAAATAATCCTCATAAGAACCTATAATTACTTACGGTTCTGGGTTTAGGACAAGTGAAACAATCAACTGGTATATGACATATAAGAACTCTATAAGTACTAGGCATATTCAATCAGACATGGGGCATTGAATAGCAACGGGTTAATGACTGGAGGGTAAGGCAATCAGAATTTAGTTACTGTTGGTGTGTGTATAGTTTTTGTATTTTTCAATTATTCGAAGTCGGATCAAGGCAACTCGATGGGAGTCTCTGCGAAACAAAACGTATAGGCAATGATGACACACTGAACACTAATGACTGGGTTTTGCATTCATTGGGGATATCATGAGACACAACTATTGAAGATATCATGCGAATAGATACATAATTGACTACGTCCGCCAAGGTGGTAACTATAAATTTTTAGGCATTTAATGTTATGGTGTTGGTATAGTTGACCCTCATTTTTGTGTGGCTTTGAAGGAATGGGTAAGAAGGGGCCTGATTCGGTGTGATTTGTAGGTTCACGAAGCCATGATCCTCAGTTTAATGTTCGATACTGCGCGATTTTAGTATTTTCAGAAGCATAGGAATAAAATTAAACATTACTCCCTTAATACTTACCATAAGGCTGCAGAAGGGAGTGAACGCGCGTTGGGAGGGGGGGCGCGGTGTTGTGCGGGGTGAAGAGAGTGCAGGGGGCGCCGGTTTTGGCGAGTGGTGGGTTTTTGAAGGGCGAAGATGATTCAGAGTATCGTTGAGGAGTGGGCGGGGGCAGGTGGGGGCGGTGGTGAGGGAGGGTTTAGGAATAAAGTGATTTCTATCACGTAAAGTGGGTTCCTGCGGATGGCTATACAGAAAATGGTGTTTTGTTTCTGAGAGAGGACAATTCAGGAATTTTGGCACTTTAATGTTCCATTAAGGGAATTATGGGGCATGGAGTGCGCTTGCGCCGGGAGGTGTGTGGTGTACATGTTTTTTTATCAATGTAATAATTAGGATGGCAATTGATGTTATAATTATATCTAACAACATAGATGAGTTATACAGGTGTTTTAGTCAGACGCAAGTTATTACGGTTGTCAGGGAGTCATATGAGCAAGGTATTTCGTTCCTTCACGATAGAGCAGAAGATGATTAATTACCTACTACCTCGACTAAGGTGGGAGCCTGTTTTACTGTTGGGAGAGGCCGTATATTTGTAGTGCCATACTTTTATTTTTGTGTGTACCTATTGCAAACTTAGTAGGAGATTATGAATATTTTAAAACACTAGTTGCGAATAAATTCCTGTGAAGGCAGGTGGCATATCTTTTTGTTGTTATTTTTGTTGTTCAATTTCTGGTTAAAATTTAACATACCTATTTGTTTGGTCTGATAACCGCGCTATCCTTTGCTACTAAATTTCCTGTTTGATACATTGTGGTCCGCTTAGTCATCACTTGAATTTTGTGGCACGCAAGGTCCTTACATAGTAACTTATACTTGTAAATTTTCATATGCAAATGTGAATATTCTTTATAAAAAAGAAGGCTCGTTTACTTTTTAAAATGTTTTTGTGAACTCAAGATTTTAGACCCCTTGTGAGACACTTGCAGACTAACACAAGGCACTCAGGAACTCCGTTGATCCTTCTTCAAGACAACTTATACGCAAGCAGATCTCGTCCACACAGACGCGCGGCACCTCTCACCATCTATGACAAGTTAAACTTAGCGACACGCGTGACCTTGGTACCTGTCTTACTGACTACAAGACCAAAGGAAAATCAAGTCTGAAAGCGTAAAAAATATTTAATAGATAGAAAACTTTTCGTTACTTCATTGTTCACTTATAGAACGTTCACACATGAATCTTTGATTACTATTTTAGTGATAAAGTATTCTAGTGCAGATCAGTATGGTGTCTAAATACCAGTCCCGTCAAGCCTAGATCTTTTATCCTCAGTTTATAAATTATTTTTTATGTTCGGTTGCGGTCTTTGATTGTAGAATTATCGAGTAATCATTTGGACTAGAGGGTTTTACATCTTTTATTCCTGTACAGCTCTTCACGGTGAACCGTATTAGGTTTGCATAGGAGTATTAGAGTCATTGTAGTGCTCTCTTTTGGGGTGAGAAGTCCTTCGGGGTTTGTCCGCCGTCTGTTTCTGTTCTGTCACAGTGGATGACAAAGAGCCGGTAGGGACATGTTACTTTCCTAGAGACAATGATTCTGTTACGGCGCGGGTACTTCTCTCTCCACGTCCAAGTCAGAAACACTTGGAGTAGCGGCCGGCGTACTAACAAGATATCACGAGCCAGACGAACGGAGGTGTCAATGTATGCGGGCTACAGAGAGACGGGGTCGCTCACAATACGATTCGCGCGTCAGAGTAGACGTGGGTGTTGGCCCGGTCTCACAAAAAAGGAGAAAAAATCTCTCAACGACAAGGAGGGACGTGGGTGGTCCTGGTTTACACTATATGGATGGAAGATGAAGTCCAACTGGACAACATCGCAATGGAACATAGTTTCTGAGGAGCGCAACAGCACTATATGCACAGGAGAGGAAAACCTCAGCCTAGAAGATAATAGGATTTTGAGGTAGTTGGATTATGTATACAATTTTGATAATATATATAATGTATGCTAATTTATACTTACTCTAATGGAACTCTTAATAACTTGATGATTTTATGAGCGATATTTATACCAGATTAGATATGCTACTGAAAAAATTTAATATGAAGGCTGTGTCGGGAAAATGTTCCTGTGGGGTATTATTTTTCGCGTACGATTAGATGTATTATAAAGTCACTTATCGCAAAAAATGATAATATCATCATAGCGATATGATGCTGTGTATTCAATGTATTTGCGGTATATGATTCCAGCTTAGAATATTTACTATCCGTAAAATTTAAACCGTCATGAAATGTTAAAAGTTAGTGAAATTTTAGCCCCACGAAATTAAAGCCCTTTACAGTATATGATGATTCATTCAATGATGTATAACCGGAAAAGAAGTCAATCCCCTGCTTCAGAATTCAGTGGTCTATTTCGAAATTGATCCCCATACATTGGGGAAGAAATGGGTCTGTCCAGTCATCTGTCAGTGATTTTCTGGACATTGGGCTTAATTAATGGACATTGTGCTGTATTTTGTTGTGCCTTGTGTTACAGTCTTGATACATATTATGTCTGGGAGTTGTTACTTTTGTTTATTCAAACCAGGTTGTACTGTATGTTTACTATTACTTTTCAGAATCTATGATCAAGCATTCTCCTGTCCCCAACAGTCCACTACAACATCGAGACTCGGATCACTGTCCGCACAGGAAGTGACATCAGCCACACAGAGACTTAACGTGAAAGACGATCTGCTTCACAAGGACGTCGTCCGAGTGGCCGGGATACTGCTGCCGCGGGTCACAGAAAGGCAAAAAGAGGTCAGGGTCACG
>CAJDSM010085620.1:11085-22832 GCA_903981925.1 Ostrea lurida
CTCTACGAACGGGGGGAACTACGAGAAGATGTAGTTTCATAAGAGTCAATCAGGGAAGAAACAGTAACATGGGGTCTAGGAATTAAGTAGGGGAGGCAAGAAAGAATGGTTCCAGAGGTCACATATGATGAATACAGAGAAGAGGTCAGGGTCATAGGGAAACAGAATAAGAGGATACAGGAGGTCAATAAAGCCAAAAAGAGGTCAGGCGTCCACAGAGACAGAGATAGGTCAAGGGTCACAGGGACAAGAGAGAGGTCAGGGTGCGGACTAGGGAACAGCATGAGAGGAGAGGCTAAAGAGGTTCAGCAGGGAAGCTAGGAAGAGGATGCTGTGGTCATAGGGTAACACGAATTAGAATAGGTATATAGAGAGATCTTATAAGGGAAAAGAGGTCCAGGGTCATACAAGGGAAAAACTCCACTATAATATAGAAGAAGATGATTGAGTACGTTAGACTCAAGAGAGAGAGAGGAGAGAGAGGAGAAGCAGAGAAGACTAGGAGGGCCAGAAGAGAGAGGGCAGTGAGAGAAATGATAGGAGAGAGAGTATCAGTGGTATATTTGGAAAGGAAATCCCGATGATGATAAGTAGGTCATACAGGGATAGAAACAGAGAATAATGGAAAGGGGTGAGGATTTGTAAGGGCTATCAAAAAAGGGGTCGGGTCAATTGACATAATCGAACAAGTGGTGCAGCGGCTCAAACAGAAAACAGAGAGAGAGCAGAGAGAGGGGGGTCAGAGGACAATAGAGGGGGGCGAGAAGAGGGTCCAGGAGACTATACCAGGAAAATAGCAGTGCCGTAATGGCAGAAGATCAGCTATGAAAGGTTTTGATAACACTAGTCTGGGGTTTAGATATATAATCAGATATGTAAGATAAATCAAGTAAGATCTATTCTTGATTCACCTCAATAAGGATTCAGACATATTTATTAAGCACATTAATATCAAGATAACTTTCGAGAATTGAAATTGTTTTTGGGAAATAATCTACAGTCCTCCAAAGGCAGAATGTTGTTACTTTAGTTTGGATATCTGGGTGTAAGAATTTTAGAACTTCTCCAGTCCTCTGACTGTCAGAAGTGTGGCATTTGAAAAATTAAAACAGCTGTAGACGAGATTTGTAGATATACACATTGGGTTGTTTTGTTATTCAAAGATGTTACCATATAAGTGATTCTTTTGCATTTAACACCCATAGGAACTGCGGGTCTGCAGAGAGAGAGAGAGAGAGAGATCAGGGTTACCGGGAAACAGAGAGAGATCAGGGTCACAGGGAAACAGAGAAAGAGATGAGGATGTAAGAGGCAAAAAGGGGTCAGGGTCATTGACATACAGAAACAAAAAGAGGTCAGGGTCACAGGAAACAGAGAGAGAGAGAGAGAGGTCAGGGACATAGAGGGGCAAAAAGAGGTCAGGGTCACAGGAAAATGCAGTCCTAATGCAAGAGTGAAATGAACTGCTGGGGTTCAGATAAACTGATTGAGATAAACATAGTCTTTTGATTCCCTCATAGGATCAACATATAAAGACAGAAATCAAGAATAATTGGATTGAAATTGTTTTTGGGAAAATAATTCCTCACAGGCTAGAAATGTTTGACTTAGTTGACACGTGTGGAAAAATAGAATTCCATAAACCTGCGTAAACATAGCATTCCGTTACACGTGTGTAAAACATAGCATTCCGTACAGGTGTAAAACATAGTTCCATAAACAGTGTTGTAAAACATTAGATTCCGTAAACCTACGTAACATATAATTCTGTAAAAGTTAATTGTGTGTAAAATAGAATTCTGTAAATCTGCATGCAAAACAAAGAATTTTGTAAAACCTGTGTAAAACATAGAATTATGTAAATCTGTGTAAAACATAGAATCTGTAAACCTGTGTAAACATAGAATTATGTCAAAATCTGTGTAAAACATAGAATATGTAAAACTGTGTTAAACATGGAATCCAATCTTTCATAAATTGGACACAGGCACAATATTATTACATATGTAAAACGATAAGCTTGTTGTCAGAGACACGAGAGAAAACATTTGACCTTCAGGTCGTATCAATGGATGACGACTGTTTCGACACCAGTGGGTAAGTCTTTCTGCCCACATCAGTGGCTGGGTTTCATGCAAGCACCAAAATCCTTGAAGTCCTCGTGTCTCTCTATGGGGTGGTATCTCTACAAGTCAAGAAAAAAACTTCCAACAACTCAAGAACCCATGCTGCTAAAACAAAACCTAGAGAACCATTACTCACCGAGTTGTAAGACAAGACGAATACAAAAGTGCACATTTAGAATGCGAAACAGAAACATGCTGCATCACAAATAGTTTATACTTAGCGAGATATACAAGAAATCAGTACCACAAGATTTTTGACCCCTATTTGCTCACCCTCTCTCTGTCAGACAATAGATCTCTGATTATGAGATTTTTCGACCCCCCTGTCCCTGATAATGAGATTTTTATCCCCTATTTTGCTCACCCTCTCTCTGTCAGTACATAGATCCCGGACAATGAGATTTTGACCCCCCCCCCCTATTTGCTCACCCTTCTCTGTTGTACCCAATCGATCCTCATTGACAATGAGATTTTTGACCCCCTGTCCTCTGATAAATGAGATTTTGACCCCCCCCCCCCTATTTGCTTCACCCTCTCTCTGTTAGTACAATCGATCCTCTGACAATGAGCAATTTTGTACCCCCTGTCCTGATAATGAGATTTTTGACCCCCCCCCCCCCTATTTGCTCAACCCTCTCTCTGTCAGTACAATAGATCCCTCTGATAATGAGATTTTGACCCCCCCCCTCTATTTTTGCTCACCCTCTCTCTGTCCAGTACAATCGATCCTCGGTACTCTCCAGCAGTCACTCAAACCACATCAAGCGTTCGCGCAGCTAGTTATTTCGTCCAGTAACCCAGTCACCATCTCTGAGGCTTCACCAATGTTCCCTGCAAAATAGAGTACAGTTGAAAGAAGGACATGTCTGAATTCTAGTACCTGTTGAATTGTATTTGTTGACTTCATGTTTAATCCAATATACATGAACGTTTATTACAAATCAGTATTTGTTTAACCACACCATTCTAATTCTACATAATTCTCTTGAAGTGATTATAAAAAAAACACACTGGAGTTCCTCATGAAAAACTCTACATATCAGGGTTTAAAATTTTGAAGCAGACCTAACCCTGGCTTTTTTCTATTTTTTAATCCTAAGCCCGAAAACTTTTTTGCCCAAGTCCACAGTTATAAAGTATAATACAAAAACCAAATTGCCTGTATTAAGGCCTATTTCCAGAATAACCTTTCATCAAACAGTTTTGAATACATATATTGAAATAAGCATTCTTGCCATTTTTCTACCAAGGAAATTCATCAACCCAAAAGAGATAAAATGTTCCGTATCCACTTTTCCCTTTCATATTTCAAATCTTTCTTCAAAGGGGTGGGAGTTAGTTTCTTGCTCTAAACTTCTGTCTCAGACTTGTCATCTAGATAGGCCGCTTTCCGTTTTCATGTAAAATGAAAATTTATGGTCAAGATATAACCCATTAATCCAGTCGTTCTATTCCGCTCCACTAACGATGGCTTCATAAGTCATAGAGAACAACGAGATTGATCCATCGAGGGCTTTGAAATTATTCGAAGTAGGTTAATATAAGCATTTGCTTGACTTTGTAAACAACGAAAAATTATACATTATCATTCTGAACGCGTGACTTCTGTTCTGTTTAAAACGATTCTCAAGGCAGCGCAGCTTCGACAAAGATTCAATCTATCAGGATGATTTCAGTTCTAAAAACTAAGCAGTTAAAGTATTTATAGATATTTTTAAAGCAAAGAAAGAGATTGTGAGAGAAAAATCATCTTAACATTTTATGGAAAATATTTATTTCAGGAAAGAGCTAAGCCCGCTCGGACTTTTTCTTTTGGAAAAACGGGCAAGTCCGAGGCTACAATTTAATAAGTCCCGGGCGTCGGCTTAAGGAATTTTCAACCCCGCATATAGTCATTTGTTGACAAGTCATGCAAAAGATTATCGGAAATTCCAAATGGGCGACAACTTATTACTCCATTACTAGCCAACCCTGTTGTAAAACGATATTCTTCAGAAGGCAGAATCTGTCAAAAAAATCTTTTTGCAATGATTCAAATATATTGACACATATCAACATTTAGAGACTTATTATCAATCAATGTGAACTTCAATATACTGATGGAATCATATAATTCATTGGGGTCAATGTTCAGTGCGGGAACCAACTTTTATGCTGCGTTCAGTGTGGATGTAATTTCGTGGGTAATTGATAAAATAATTGCGAACGCATTATTTATAAAGGTTAAAAAGAAAATAAAACATGTTCGTGGGACGTAAATTCGTGGTAAGATGGACCCACGAAATCCTACGAACATTGTCCCCCAAGAACAATATGATTCCAACAGTATCCCTGTGAAGTAGTGAACCCAAATAAAAGAAACACAGGATCCTCCACACCTGCTACAGTATCTGGATATCCTACAGCATAGATACCATAATGGAAACTAAGTGCTAGCAGTGTGTAAGGTCGACGTGTGTAATTGCACATACTGAATTATATTTATCCAATTCCCGACGAGTCCCGTGAGAGATTCGTCATCCTCTTGAATGTGAAGGTCAGGGCGTTTTCAGACCTCTTGACCTGCAGTTTTAATATGTTGAAAACTCGGCTTTCAGATTCGTTCCATTTTTGTATATCAGGTCCATTATCCAATCTTCCCTGAAAAACACTAAGTGATTCGTGTAGTAACTTATCATAATTATGATTTGATCTCCCGTTTTCGCGATGATTAGAATGTTGTGAGTAGCTGGTTACAACATATTTGGATCTGGTCTCTTTCGCGATCTAGGGAGAGATTGCGTGCGGTGTTTGAGCTGACCGCTCCCTCGCTTTAGCGCTGTTGCGTGTGATGGGTGTGTGTCCCCATCAGTGTAAACATGTTGTGCCGTGTTACTCCGGGAGAAGTTCTCCTGTAAAAAAATCAAGTGATGTCGTGTGAGAGATGATGTCTGTCAGTTTTATTAACATTCGTACATGAAGTAATCTCCTCATTTATATCTCCAGTACACAACATATTCATTAAATCCACGTTTATATATGGGATAACAAAAATAATCACTGATAATTAATTAATGTATATGCAGTTTGTTTCTGATGTGGTGACATCTCCGCCAAAAACTCCAGTTGTGTTATAATGATTCTATTCAGTTCAGTAGAGTGAGAATACAATTCAGAAAACTACAAGTGGGTGGTGATCTGGAAGTGAGTTGCTGATCGAGCTGGACTCGGTGAATTTACAGGATCCAAAGATTTCGGATTTATTGATATATATCATATACTCTAGATATAACTTAGGAATTAATACAGACTTAGATATTGACTCAGCAATTTATACACACCGGCATATGATCAGCAATTTTATACAACCTGGATATGACTCATCAATTTTATACACCACCTGGATATGATCACAATTTATACACACCTGGATATGACCCAGAAAAATTTGGCATTTTCTACAGCGGAGAAAGATTACACAGAAGAGAGTCTTCAACTTCTTCCTTCACTGGCCTCACTATCAATTCAGATCCATCGGTTTGAACCTACAAGGAGAGCTCTAATATCATCACAAACAACAACTCTCGATAACATAACAAAGACAACAACCAAACAACAAAGACAAACAAACTAAATCAGTAGCTAATAGTGAAATGAAATCATTTCAGATCCACGGTAGTGGTGTTGAAGCTCTACAAAGACAATCTGGTTAGTATGGGAATCTCATGTCACTGTCAATTGCTGCGTTGTGTACGATGCGATGTGGAGTAACCAAATTACAGCAATACATTACATTGACAAATCGTATTATTATGACAGAGAACGAGGAATTGTTTGGATAAATCATGAAGAACATCTTGATTGGGTGAATAAAATGATAATCTTAGAATAAAAATGAGACTGAAATTCTACAAAATGAAAAATTCCACATCTATTCCCCAACATGTACGATAACTGTTAATTATGGTGTTATATTCATTATCCTGTTGTTCAGATGCACAACAAGCCATCCGGTTAGGTTGAACAGGTCACCATGTACAAACCAAGTTAAAAGAGAAACCCTACCAGACCCACATCCACTCCACACTTTAATTTTCAGTCAATTATTGCAAATGTCTGCCTTTCTGCACACTGATATCAAACCTTTACAGACATCCCTCAAAATGTGGTTATTTCGCATTATGGTATCAGGACTGACTGGAGGTTTATACATACATTTTACCATTCACAAACTCATTACTGGCGGCCGATGACTTTATCCATGCACTCCCATTTGAGCTATGACCAAGGTTATTATCAAAGATTTCGAGCAGAGTTTGAGTTTGAAACTTTGTGACCGTTGGACCACATTATCTGGGTAACGCTACACGGAGTAGTTATGATGTGAAATTTACAGGGGGGGGGGTGGGGGGTAATAAAATGACAATTGGAACTAATGGCCACTGAATGAAGTTGATGCTCTAATAACATTGGTTAACCGTTAGTGGTTTTTGCCAGTTTATAAGATCTTACCTCCCAGGAATCCGAGCTGTCACTCTGTTGATTCATTGTAATACACGACAGCTTGTGACCTGAAAAAAAATCAGCAAGATATTGAAATTCAAAAACCTCTGCACAAGAAGGGTACATCTAAATGAGCCAGAAATATACATAAGATAACTACTGTCAGACAATTGTTAATATCTACCCATGCCTCCTCCTAAAAAATTACAGAATCTTGATTCTTTCAACTTTCGGTCTTCCATAACCCGTCCTCATAGACTCTAAATATACACAACCTAACTTATTTCACAGAGAATACAAATATTGTTCGAAATTAAATCATTCATTTCCTGCGATCCTCGTCTTTCTTAGACATTGCATACTGTGAATATATGTGGATTACATAAAACGTCAATATTTGCGATTTCCACCAAACTTACATTTTTATACCCCATAAATCGGGTTACCTGTTGTTAATATTGAGGGTTAAAATGCATTAGCATCATTCAGTACATACCCTTTAAGAGGTTGATGTACGATTCACAATGAAATGATCTCACACGAAATCATTATATTTTTGGGAATACACAACATGAAAGTGAATCAGGAGACCACACGTCTACTTTCAGTTTACTTTTCTAACAAACTGATATATGTGACACCTCAACAGATTTTCTTTTAATTTCCATTAACATATATTTCCAATACATGACTTATGATTTGTTTTTTTTATTCATTTGTTAATCTGAAGTGAAATATGAAAAACGCATCAAAATCAAAATGACGATTCTCTGTATTATCCAGAGCGTAATTCACTAAGGAGGTTTAACCTACGTTTACCAGACGCGAACAGTTGTCGAAAAAAACCCCAGTATACATTTGATGGGGTGCACCGACCTAGTTCCGCAGCCAGATAACGCACACTCGATGTTTGCCATCCGGTTTCACCGGACCAATAAAACAGGCTCATTTTCCTTCACTGCCATCGGCAACCCTCTCCATCAGAGCTGAAGCCTGCCGTGAAAGGGAGAACGTTGGTTCTGCTCTGAAAATACGAAAATTTACAAGTATTACTTAATTACCCACCATCAGTAGATATAACTGTTGCTAGGAACCACTCTAGTAAAACAAGAAGTGTTTGTGAAACACTACAGCCACAGATTTACACCCACCAGTCAAATATTGCATCAGGAATTACACATGTGAAATAATATATAGAAGCCCTATAGCATTGACAAGACCAAAGTAACAGCCGATTGTAAACTTTCAAATCCTAATAATGAAAAAAAAACCACACATACCCCCCCCTCCCCATCATTTACCCCCTACCCCTTGTTTGACCACTCGACCTGACCAGAGGCGAGAGAAGGTCCATCAGTCGCTGGCCAGCCAAACCCGACCCAATGTTCAAGCCTCTCCACTGATAATCTCGTCGCTGGGCTTATACTTGTACAGTTAATTTCCGCCTGAAATAATAAACAAAGCAAAACATTTGTGAGTTAATCAAGATTGTAGACTTGTGAAAAAGAAACACTCTGCATCGTACCCTTGGCTAAACGCATGTCAATGTGGCATTAATACAGCCATAATTTTGAAGAAGGATAAAAATATCTTAGAGGATGAATTTCTAGCCGAGTTATCACTGTCCTTTACTGTACTTCATTCATTATTCATGCTAACTGAGAAAACAATAGGCATCTTCCCACTTCATAAAGTGTACAGTACCAAGTCTGCAGTCCTCCCAGCCTGAAAGCTCAGTGTGTATTCTGTCTACAAGTTTTCCTATGGGCTGATGATACTATGACCCTTGACCTTTACCGTTCGAAAATAGGCATCTTTCTCATCATGGTGATTTAATGTACCAAGTTGTAAGATCCTTGAGCTGATTGCGTTTAGTCTGTATCCGCCTATAATATCTGGACCAGACAGACGGTACGGACAGAACAACTTCATGCCCTCAGTGCCACATTTTCTCTATTTATTATGTTATAATTTGTTTCATTTTTTCGAGTTTCTTCTTTAGATCCCAATTCTTCATGATATGTTATCTTTTAACTTAAAATTTCTTATCCTATTCTCTCTCAGCTGACAGAGCAAAAATCTAACTTCCGCAAACCAAAGTCTGTATAGAACCGATGAGCCTCCGAATGACCACTTGCAGCTTCCGTTAGAGTGTAGAAGTCTCACGATCCGGAGAGTGACGTTCAGCTTGCCCCTATCGCCTGGGCGACGAGATCCGCCTCTGGGGAACTGGGGATACAAGGCCGTAAACAATCAGAGACTCCTGCAGGACAGACCGGCTGGGATTCTCTTGGATCTAAAATCCCGCAGCAATCCGTCGACACCAGTTCCAACAAGTCTCTGAACAAAATCCAAAATGCACCATTATGACATATAAATCACTGTGTTCTACTCCAAAATTATATTTTCTGTATTGAACATTGGGGGTGAAAATTCAAGCATAAAAAAATGAAAAGCTACAAAAATTCCCACCCAAACATTAAAACCTTTATTTCGAAAATGGTAATCTAGTAAAACATCCTATCTACAACTGAGATGCTATACTGTAAAAGTTGGTTATTTACGTTGGCGGTTAAATGCAACGTTTTTCCATTGTCCAACATACGCATGGGGTAAAAATTATGTGGTAAACAAAAATATGATATATATCATACAAGATATTTATATGTATCAAGGTGGGGGAAATTTAACGCGCTTCATACGTGACCAGAATCAGTGTAAATTCCCCCCCATGGGTAAATACACCACTTTAATTTACAGTATATAGTTTACCTTTGGATATTAGGCGGCCTCATTGGACAGGACTTCCCAGTCGTCTCTACGTCCTCTCCCCGTAACCTCGTTTCCCGGCCGACAACAGGAAGTAGATGTCCAGCAGACGGTCCGTTCACCGTGGTTCAGCTGAGATCATAGACCGTGTTGATGACCTCGCGGGAGCTCGTCCGAGACAACGGCTGAACGTATCTTCGTCCACATCTTTCTCCGCAACACCGAGCTGTTCTCTGTTGTCTGTGCCACCCGTGCTTCCGCCCAGCAACCTGGAAAATGCAACACACGTACCAACTGAACATACAGTTTTTCGTCTTCTGCTGAGGCGCGTGTGCCAGCCAACCAAGGTACAAAACAGCAGCAAGATGTTTATGTGAAATCACTGTTGATCCCCCCAAAAAAAAGAAAGATCTCATGTAAATATGAATTTCAAAAGCATGGAAATAATTATATTCACTAGCCATTCAAATCTCATGGCCAAGAATAAAGTTTTCAAACTAGGTCAATCCTCTGAAAGGCCATGAGGTAAAAAATTTTGATATCAAAAATCTTTTCACAATATTCACTTGAATGTGAATTAAAAACCTTATTGCTAGATGTTCAGATGTTATTATAGCCAAGATTTAAATTTTAGTGGACAAAAATCAGCAGACTGACCAAAACAATACCTCAACTCTGACTATGGGCAACATAAAAAATAAACTGACAGAAACAGGAGTTTATTTAATGACATTCATACCTCTGTTGATGTTAATGACATTTCATACCTCTGTGATGTATAATGACATCTATACCTCTGTTGATGTTAATACATTTATCACCTCGGTTAGCAAACATTCTTGAAGTTCTGTGAGCAGTGTTGATGTCTATCCCCTGGCCCGACAGAATAGACCCCCCGCTCCAGGAGGGGTAGAAGTTACGAAGACGAACATCCATCGGAGCGTAACCCACGTCCTCCATCAGGATCCAGTGGCCTCCATCACCGCGTGCATCAGGATTCCCGGCCGCCACACAAACTCTCCCAGAACGTCACGTAACAGTGGATAACGTGTACCAACAGGGCCTTGTAAAAACACCGTTACCACAAACAGGTCAAACAACGTACACAAACCAGTGTCAACAACGTACACAAACCAGGTCACACCGTACAATAATAACCATGGTCAACACTGTACAATAACCAGGTCAACACCGTACAAAAACCAGGCCAACACCGTTACACAAACCAGTCAACACCGTACACAAACCAGGTCAACACCCGTACACAAATTCAGGGCAAACACATGTACAAAAACAGTTCATCACAGTACAAAACCAAGGTCAACACCCGTATAAAAAAACCAGATCAACACCGTACAAAAAACCAGGTCAACACCGTTACAAAAACCGGGTCACACCGTACAAAAAACCAGGTCAACACCGTACCACAAACAGTCAACACTGTACACAAACCAGTTATTCCACGTACAAAAAACCAGGTCATACCGTACAAAACAGGTCACACTTGTACACAAACCAAGTCAACACCGTTACAAAAACCAGCAACACCGTACATAAACCAGTCAACACTGTACAAAAACCAGGTCAACACCGTACAAAAACCAGTCAACACCGTACAAAAACCTAGGTCAACATGTGCACAAACCAGTCAACACCAAAAAAAACAGGTCAACACCGTACAAAAAACTAGCGTCAACAAGTAACAAAACCAGGTCAACACAATAACAAAACCAGGTCACATCATACAAAAACCAGGTCAACACCATACAAAACAGTCATGCCATGGTCAAAGAATAACCAAAATCAGGTATGCGCTATACATAACCATGTGACATAGAGTGTTCAATCTACAATGATTGATGAACCAAATAGTGGCTGTCTCTTAAAGAAAAGGACCTCTCTACATGCTCTTTAATACAGACAACCACACTAACATTTTTGCTGACCATTTTAGAATTAGTTAAACATTGTAAACAATGAAAATAGATTTGAAAATTTCTGTATCAAATTTGTGTCCATGTCCCTTTTAATCTGACCTTGCTGTTCTGTCTCGTCCCAGCTGGATTTTCATGAAATCTTGTGCCCTCTTCCCTGCCACCTTTCAATGCCAGATGTGAACAGACTGGTTTTTCGCTGCCAACATCCCTGAAGTAGAACGGAGTCCGCTGCCACAGCCAGAGGTAGACTTCGTTTAGATTGGCCATTCATCGACGGACGGGAACCAGATTACCCGAGTCCTATGTTAAATCAAAAACATTTATTCACTCATAACAACAAAATGTCAAAAATCGTTATCGAGTGTTTTAATTTTTCAAATGCCACACTTCTGACAGTCGAATCTGGAGAGTTCTAAAATTACCCCAGTATCCA
>CAJDSM010085621.1:116-12685 GCA_903981925.1 Ostrea lurida
CACTGATTGGGGGTGTTAGGAGCCGGAGAGGTGGAGAGGGTGTGGGGGGGAGGCTACAAAAGGTATGTGTTTTGCCAACCTCTCCTCCCCCCACTTTTGATGAAAATTAATATATATTTCGTAGCATTCTATGTCACAATAATTAAGAAGACTTGCCCCATCCCCCCGTTTAAAGCACAGAGCCAAGTGTTCTATTAGCAACTTTAATCTTAATTTTTAGTAGGCTTGTTTAGCGTGACAAGAAAAATACATTAATTGGAAGTTTGCCTTCCCCCCTATTGATAGCGTCAGTAGAGTTATTTTTAATTGAACCCACTTTTTTTGCTTGGTTCACTTTATATTAAAATAGAAAGCTCTCTCTCATCTCATGCATCTCTCTTCTTCCCTCTCTTTCCGTCTTCTTCTCCTCCTCTATCTCTCTGCCTCTCTCCCCTCTCCTTCTCTCTCTCTCCTCTCTCCTCTCCTCCTTCTGAGCGTCTCTCTCTCTCTCCCTCTCTGCTCTCTCTCCTCTGCCCCTCACCTATTTCATAAAACAGTCCTTACATGTAGGCCTATGGTTATAACACTACTTTAGCATTTAACTATTATCGAGAACACTGACTACTGAGAAGTCGCATAATGTAGTCTATATCTGTGAAGTTAATCCGGAAGATTTGCTATTACCTGAAAGGAAGACTTGAGGAGGAGGGCGCGGAGGCGTTCTGGGGTGTTGTGGAAAAAAAAAAAATCCGGTGCAACCGTTGGCAGAATCCGGGAAAAAAAGGAGGCGAATGATAAATGAACAAGCGGCAGGAGATAAATGGCCGTGGAGCAACAATCTAAGGTGGGGTAGACGGAGAATATGAGGGTCTGGGTATGGACAAATGTTTAAGAGACCATGCCTGTTTCGCTAGAGTATAATATACCCGCTATGTGGGTTGAACCCGAATTTAATCACATATATGTGAGTATTACTTTCATGGATGAGAAAAACTACGACCTAACGTGATTACTTTGTGATGTTAGTTATGATACTCGTTACATTTTAATAAAAAAAAAAAAAAAAAAATATCATATGGAAGAACAAATAAAATTTCTTAGCATAGAGATAAAGTGGATATTAACGTTTATGTACTACATTATGATGGTAATTGAGCGCCAAATCCTAAATTTTAACATGGTTAGTTTCCTTGTGTTCCATGGCCCCTTTAACTATTTCATTCATCTTTGTTACAATACACTAAACACAGATGTAATTGGTGGAAGTACAATATTGCTTAATCCGTTATACAGTTCAGTAAAGTCCATGAATATGGTTTTCAAATTCAATATAATAAATGGATATAACTTTCTCTATCTTCAATATTTATATGGGCGAAAAAAGAAAACATAGTGTGTCAAAATATATTTTGGTGAAAAATTCGATTATGTATAACATCCCTTTAAGATTAAATGGAGAAGTTCGTACGTCTCAGATACTGGCCAAAGAAGTGATAAATATTAAAGATGCGTTGCACATAAGTTCTCGTTATCAGCATTTCGCATATTTCAATAACGATTTATCCTATACAACCTGCCATGAGGTTGTTTTAAACATGCGTCTAAGTGTTCTTATGTCCGATCTTAATTTACGCATGATTGATGGATATCTGGCCCCTACGGCAGGGTATGACGGGAATTATCGATAAACACTGATGGACTAATCTTATCCACTTTAAATAATATTCTTACCCCCTTAATTCATTCATCAAAAACTCAGGATAAAGTTTGTGCCCGGATTGAATTTTTTTCTTATTCCTTTTATTAAAATCTTTATTATTTTTTTATTCAAAAAAAGGAGAATGAGGGCAATGAATAATTGGCAAATTTTATACCTCTTATTTTGCTGAGTATATTTCGTTTTTACCAATTCTCACGATGATCAATCTTCTTCCTTATACAATAGAATCACGCCACCATTAGGGAAAATAGATTTTTAGGATATAGAGGAGTTTTATCGACGAGAAACAAAATCAATAGAAGGGATTTAAAGACCAAGCCGGTTCCAAAAACTTTAATAATATTATTGCTATTAAAACAATACCCATTCCAATCAAAATTAATAGAAAATCTTAAGAACAAACAAAAGAATTGCTTATCCGATAGCAACCGACGAATGACTTTCATCCGAAAAATACAGCAAAACGAGCAATTGCATGTTCTAAAGACTTTAATTAAAATCCGCTAATCATGCTTGGTTCAATTTCTCTGAATTATATTCTGTTTCTAAAATCAAGGATCTACTACGGCAAAAAATTTGGACTTTCTAAAATCAGTTAGTTTTAAACTACGGCTGCAAACTGAACGTTTAGCTTCTTTGAAAAATAGAACCGTTATTGCTAAGGACAGTCAGAGACCGTGTAGAGTTCCAGAACCCCTTATCAAAAACAACCTCGATCTTAATAAGATAAGGTGAGATAAAATAAAAGTGATTGGTTGAACAACCTGGACGCCCCAGGACACAACTAAACTGAACAATCCGTAAAAAGACATTGTAAAGAAAGTTGAATTTTACTGAGAACAATGCGAATGTAATAATTCAATTTTGCATAATTAAATTTAAAGTCTATCTTTGTGGCTAATGGTGTCAATTTTCAATTGTGTCACAAGTTAATCAACAAATATAAATTGTAAACCCAAAATAATCCAACTGACTTCTAACTACGTTACTATTGGACAATGATACTAAGAGGTTCGTCTAGATCAAAACAGTATCTGGGTATACTTAAGCGAGAGGTCTTTAAACATTCTAATAATGCATGCCGCTTATATGGAAGCAGTACCCTAACAGTATTTCCATTTAGAAATATAGGGATTTTAAAGTTCACAAAGCCAAGATTTTGGTACCACTATAGTAGTTTTCCACTAAGAAAATATACGATATTGACTATTCAAAGATGAAGTGTTTATCTATTCATGGTTGTAAAAGATATAAATTTTTGCACTGACTGACTGACAGACAAAAATGGGACAGACCGACAGGCCATAAACTTATGTCCCGGAATCTTCATTTCTATCTACATTATTCTCCCTTGATTCCTTTCTTTATGTTTCGAACTTGGAAAAGAAAGTAATTGTTTAGTCTCTCATGCGCAAATTTAAAAGTTCTACAATGCATTTGAATATTCCAATACAGTTCTGCGCAGTTTAGAAATAATGTTTAAGCAGACGCCAATTAAACTATCCAAGTTATCGCAATAAGACTGTTCATTCCAAGGACGTTTGATAATTTAGGTTAAGTGCACCTATATGGATTAGCATTTTCATAAAGCATATCCTGGTAAAGATTGTAGTACTATTGGAAATCTATCATGTGAATAAACAAATTATCCACTTTTCGTTTGATGTATCTAGTCCCCCTTTAATATCTCTGATTCACAAATAACAATTTACTTTAAAGGATTAACCACGCCTTTTCTGCAAATCATCGCTACAGAACCGATACTCTGAAGTAATGAAATAGATGGTCAGAATATTGATTTAGGTCCAGTAATATTCTCTCATATGAAACTTTAGGAGTGAAAGGCTTATAAACCTTTCGACAGGGAGGGAGGATCTTTATTGTGCCATAACCTGCTGTTGAACACGGAGGCATTCTCATTGAAGGACCCACCACGGAGGTCTCAGCCTGTACTTTTGGTACAGAGTCCCGCTGCGATATCAACCCGATTCATATACTCAATATTTGTTGGAACATATATACGTTCATATATGTGTTGAAAATTCTGACCCCAATCATATAGTTAAAAAACCAAAAACGATTAAATCCATGTACAGTTGGCTGCCATATATGCAACGATTTCATCCGTGCATAGTGTTTATATTTAATATCTGTGTGTAGTTAATAAATAGGTTTGGGGAATGCCACCTTATTATCATGACTTACAAATTGATTTATGAAAGTGATTTCCCAGCGGAATATAATTTACATCGATGATGCAAATGGCTACCTACAGACATTGATAGAATTGATACAAATTGCTCCCATTTAATTTATGACTTTCGAAAAAGGCGATCCCATGCATGCAGAATACCAAGATATAGCCGAGGACCCCTCCCCCCCCCCCATCCTGTGAATTCAATGTGTCAGTGGGAATCTATGATAGTTCTGAACCATTCTAATTCGCGCCTCTTTGGTACTGAAGCTATTCTGACCTACATAAATTTTACGACATAAGTCTGACGAGTTTAACGTTTGCAATGTTTGTTGGACATTAAATTCTGCCCGCAATCTTTTGATTTGTTTGGAAGCAACTTATTTCAGATGTAGTTGTGCACGGTACTTTGAAGGTCTATTGATTTCTACCATGGCCACATAACTTTTGAAACATAGATCAGGAAGATGATAATGACGAAAAAAACAAATCAAACGATTTACAGGGCCTATTTAAACGCTATATTACAAGTTTTCATCGTCTTCCGAAAGCATCTTTATAAAACTCAGATTTTCTAGACCTGGTTTTTAAAAAGATCATCATACCATTCATATAAGCGGATGTAACGAAATCTTTTGGTCTCTTGAGCTTCACGTTTCATTTTTGATGAAGATTATTGTTACTGCCGTCCACACCAAAATCAGGTCGAGCTGACCCTCCGTGATCAAGTAAGATGTCTCAAATATAGGATACTATGATATACATGTCAACCCCTTGGTCCGCCTTCTCCGTAATTGAGCAGTTTTCCAAGGGGATTGTTTCCGAACCCTCTGATAATGGAACTGATTTTTGAGCTATAATGGGGTGGATATATTAACGGAGTACAGATATTGACTGTCGGGGGTATCGTTTAAGTTCGGTTAGAAACCAATATCCGAGGATTCCTGTGGTGGAAATTGTTCTCCTTTGAATTAAAACAAAAAAGTACTGTTGCAATTATTTTTCGCCAGGTTCTTATGTCTGAACTGTTAGAACTCAAATCATCGAGTAGTAGAAGAAGTGATTGGGTTATGGTTACTCGCGAGTATGTATAGTGTCAATAGAATTACAGATTGAGTGAGTGAGTTTTTTAAATATTCCTGGTTTATATAGAATGATTGTGTTGGGTAGTGTACCCCTTTAACTTAAGGAAACTGACTATAGATGTCAGATTGCCTATTTCAGTATTCTAGTGGGTCACAAAAATCTTCTCAGGATATTTCATTTGATTTTCTTTATTAAGACGTGTGTCGTCGACGTTTTGCTTTCTTCAGGAGTATCATATATTTGATAGATCGTTCCCAGCGTCGACGTTTGCTGTTCTCAAGGAATTCATTTGATTTCGCGCATGATCCGTATGCGTCGACTTTGCTTTTTCTCAGGATATTCATGGATTTCTTTGACTAACTTAGCCCGTCGATACCGTTTGCTCTCAGGATATTCATTGATTTATTGTATAGACGTTAGCGTCGACTTTGCTTCTCAGAGATATTTCATTTCCATTTCTGTTATTATAGACGTAGCGTCGCGTGCTCTCCAGGAATTCATTAACTTTCTTGAATATCAGACGATAGCGTGCAGGCGTTGATTTTTTTGAGAAAACAATGCTTCAAGTTTTTAAACTTTTAGTATTTCCTTCTTGGACTGTGGATGGCGGGGCATTCGATGTCACATTTGCGCGTTCACCAGTACATGCAGTGATGAAAATCGTGCATTTTGCAGATGATCTATTTTATTTTGTGTTTTACAGGACGATTAACAGCAGTAGTAAAGTCCAATTTTGAAAAAGGTAGTTGCAATTCGCGCGGAAGCAGGATATTTTCATTTATAAATACATGTACGGTAACGAAATGATAATGACATTGATCTAACTCGGAAATACCTTAATTTAAGGACTAATGAGTGTAAGAAGCAAGAACGGTTGCGTCAGCTGACAAGTTTCCTGTTTTCAGGAATTAAACATGAATTTCTTCCTTGACTGACTAGTAAGTACATGATTTACCTATTGGTTCCATCACTAAGTGCTATTCAAAATATCTCAGTACTTCCGATCATTGGATGTCAGTGGAGAGCTTTATTCAAAAGGATCTAAAAATCTTAGTAGAGTTTCATGGAGGACGTCTATCTAGTAGAATGGAGACAGAATATTAATCGATATGTAACATTTGAATTTTTTTCTTTTCTCTATTAGGCTGACGAGTCCTTTTCCTGTTATAATTCCTTCGACATTTTGGCTCCTAGTTATGAAATCGTCCTCTCTGTATTGTTCCCATTTTTCTGAGAGGACAAAGTTTGCAAAATTGTGACATAATAGTTGCAAGTGCAATTCTAACGCTCAGTGTTTCTCAAGTCATCATATTAGGTTTCTTAAACTCAACTGAATCATATGTACGCAGGATGTATGTTAATCAGTTCCATTAATAAATTCATATACTACCAATTTTTATGCGGCACCAGATAGGACGCATTTCGACAGGATAGGGGTCTTCTTCTAGTTGATATGCCAAACAGAAATGTGGAAATTAACCAAAACATGAAGAATTCAAAACTTATAATAAAAGTGAACAATTAGTGCCAAAGCCTCTGAATTTATTGAAATTACTCACTAGTGCATCCAAAGAATCTTTCATGGTGATATCAAACGCCGAACATCATTAGTTGTCATGTTGAGAAAATCCGAAATAAGCCCGCCCTTGGTCTTCTCCTGTGCAGTTTGCTGCCGAAGTGATATTGAATTTCTCAAATCTGAGAAAGCTTGGACTATTTCCTGTTGATTAAAAGTGCTGGCTAGACATTATTTGATATCCTCGTTCCGGGTAACAAATCGGACCATTTTAGAAATGAGTCCTAGCGATACTATGATCTTCACTTGCTCTAATCAGTAACTACTGTTTTTGCTTTGTACCACTATGAGGAAAACATGTGTTAAGCAATTCTCTAGAGATCTTCCTCTTCTCTATTCCTGTTCCGGTCTCCAGGTTTCTTTTCGGTCTGATGTCCATCTTTTCCTTTTCCCACATCAGGATTTGTCCAGTTGAAGGCCAGTTTGTCCGTGTCTGAGTGTCTTTCATTCTCAAGACATGATCCTGATCACATGATTTTATGTGATTCCGCTTGAGGTGGTCCAAATTCACAATTGAACCATGAGATGTCTTGTCTCCAATATAGACAGGGGTAGTCCAAAATAATATCTTGGAAATAAGTCTTGGATCGCTAAAAAGTTGATCTGTTGGAGCTGTATGGATAATAAAGCTGGGATTACGGCTGAAGCTGTAACATTACTCTAATGAAATATCTTGTCTACCAAGTATCTGGTTTTGGCATTTTCCTTCGTAAAAAACCACAAAATCAATCTTGAACTCTTGGCTCTGTTGCGGTGTTTGAACATAACTTATGCACCATTTGTAAAACTGATATTATTTTCTCCTCTGTAGAACATCCTCCCCAGCAATCCATAAGTGACATATTGCGGTTCGTATTTTGCAATTCAGCTCACAAATTTTTATAATGGAATTAAACCTTTTTCAGTGGATGTCTAGAAATAACTGTAAATCTATCAAACCCACACCTTCACCTTGGACCTTCCAATTTCTTTGGTCTATCAGGATCCAACAGACCACTTCCTCTATCTTGTAGTCGCCATTGAATCCTGCTGGATTTCACTTTTGTGGGCATTTCGGGGATAACGAGAGTGCGTTCACTTTCTTGCTAATTTTCTGGCTCCTCAATTTAATTTCCTCATTAATCCTTGGATTGACTAATCCTTTCTTTGGACCATGTGTTCCCTCAGACCGATCCGAGTGAAGGGGACATTTTTAAGTTAGGCTGAGCGGTAGTGTTCCCGGCTCCCTGCCAGGAACAACATGGATGTCTTGTACTAGTTGTCCTAATCCCGGTGTATTCAGCACCCAGAAGACAAGACTCTCGGTTTAGGTTTGCCTGCTCGTTCCGTGGGTCCGTTTGTATTGTTCCGAGACTACACATATCCAGGCATGATGTGGATTGTATTTTATTTAAGGCAGTTGTACCAGTCTTCGGAGGTGCGATCCGTGCGCTGGCCTTACATGTAATCTGATTCCTTGTAAGTCGCTTCAAACATTCGATCAATTGGTCTAACAGCACGGATTCACATAGTATTACAATTTTTTCGCCAAAATTTAATATATATTTTCACACATTTCAGATATACTGACATTAGAGTACAAAGTGAGAAGTGTATCAATGGACATAATTCATAGATACTAAGGTATACAAGCTTTGATGCGGAAGATATTATACCCAAATTAACTATGTAGGTTAATTTAAAGATATATCTAATCACACACAATTCCGAGATGTAAAAGCTACATTTGGGATTTACCAGGGTTAACTAATTAAACGTAATTCCGATACGATATGGCAGATCTACCGACAAAGCAACAGACAAAGAAATTCCACACTTACATACTACTTATCCTTCATTAAGTGTCATCTAGTATCTTTACATAGGTTCAGAATTTTACTGTTTCCTACTACTGTCTCTTTAATTATCTGCACCCATTCCTCCAGCTCAGACACCTTCTCTCGTCAGGCAAAAACATCTCAGACTAGCATACTAAGTATAAAAATTAAACCAGTTCGGACAAAGATGATAAAACACGGACTTAACACCAAATAAGCATAAGTTACAAATAAGACATAATGAAATTGATCTTCAGACCATCTAGAATTAACGAACCCAAATAACCAAAATGTCAGTAGTTGCTCAATTATATTAGTTCCGTGCTTACATTTGATCCTCTGTGCGATGTACGATAGCCATTTCTTAATTCACGCATCCAAGGTAATATAGTATATTAGTGCTCGGTTAAATCAACCCGTGTTGACTGTCAAACTCAGTCTTGCTATAATGTTTAATTAGAAAAATGTGTCAGACCTGTATATACCAATTACATCTTTTCACAAATAGGGATGCCTCCCCTAACTTCAGTTATGTACAGATTAAAATTTCGTTTGCCCTCAACAATGATTTGTGATTTCAAATTTTCTTGGCTTGGTAGAAATTGTGATTAATTGGAAAAAATTGTTCCGTATCGTTCCAGTATTCGAACGTGACATTGTTCAAATCTTGTCCCAACAAACCTGAACAGAAACCACCCGCAGCGTCTGCGAGAACTAAACTGTTTAAGGACCTGGTATGGAATGACCAGTATGTATGTCTTTCTAATGCCAATGAAGAAAGAGACTTGGACTTGTGGATTCTGTTCCATAACACGGAGAATTCCGTTAGACATCAAAAGGGTGAGAGAATAGTTTGTGAAAATTTCAGAAATTGTTTGAGCATATAGAAACGGTTTCTATATTCAGCTGAATAAATTCAATGTGACCATTTGCAATTTTGAACATACGTTTGTTGTTGACTTTCCCGATCATGCAGTTGAAAGTAACGTGAAATGCGCTTAACTTTTTGAATATATAACTCCCGTTTCCAATTCTTTTTCAAGTTGATGGTTTCTTTAGTATTTCTGACGCTCTCGTGGATTAATTTGTTCACTTCATGGAGACCGCCATCTGATGACCCCTATTGATTTAAACTAGCATATTATATACATCTATGTTCGGCGCTTACGGTCTTTAAGGCAACTTAGGGTCTTATTTGTGTGCTTAGCCCTGGTGCGAGCATAACGGGACTTATTTTTTGCATATCTCACCCGAAGTTGATCGTTTCTCTTTTGTATGCTTCCTCTAACACGAACAAAAGGAGTATCAGGATCTAAATTGTGATTCCACACCCTAACAAACACAAAGTTTGAATAATTATATAAAATGCGAGTACTAATTAACTCAATTAGTATCCAAAAGAATTTAGTCACTAAAAACAAACCAAAATCGAGTGTATAAGTGGTGCTAACACGGACTTCGACGAAAGCCGAGGCTAGAAAGATCAGGTGCCGATGGAGGAGTATAGCGATCCAAATCTGCTGACCGGTCACACCCGCCGTGATGAGCCTAAGTATCGAACAAAGCAAACGGTGTACCCGTCGTCAAATCAGTCAAAATCTTAGTATGAATAATGACAGTCTACAAGGATATGAAGAGAAATCAGTTTAGACAGTCTAACAAAAGAAGTATGGGAATCAAGATGTATCTAAATGAGCACAACCTCTATTTTTACTTGATGCCTCTACGATCAAGGTACGAAACAGCAAGGCGGTGAAAAGAATATTATTATGACATCTATATTAATGGGAATTTGCGTATGAGGCATATTAAGAACAAGAGTTTGAAACAAATTGTACATTCAGACTTTTGCTTTCTTGGGTGCCATTTAAAGATCAGCGAGTATTCCTCAATCAGAGACTGGCAGCAAAGGTTTTTGACAAACAGGTTTTGTTGTTCAGGGGTCTCAAGAATCCCTTCCTGTAATGTCAGTATTCACAATACTTCTATGAGTTCATGTAACTACCAATTGCAACCCCTGCCAATGTGCGGGGATAAACGGGTCTGGCGTGTTTTTTTTTTATTATATAATTTTAGCCTTTAAGAACCACTAACTTTTTGACACTTGGTGGATACTCCATTTATCGCGTTGATAAACAGATAAATTTGACATAGAATTGTTATGCCCCGTGTGTATATACCGTGTGACGTGTTGTAAGTCCGGAGAGATTAGATGGTACGCTTAGGATTATTGTATCCACAGATTGAATTTCACTTACTCTATGTTACGTTCTGGTCTTTTAAATGGAATTTGATTTGAATTTCCAATTTAGTTGGTTTTGTGTCGTCCTAATGCCGGCGTGTGCAATTCTACATCTCATGCCTGGATTGAGACGTCACTATTGCCGGTCAGATGACGGCTAACACAAAAAAATTAGGACTTATGTCTTAAGCACTATGGCTTTTTAGCAAAGTAGAGGGGTTCAGGCATGGGGTAGCACATGCTTCGACAACGGGACCCTCACTGTTTAAGTCTTGGAATCATATCCGAAACACCCAATTTCCTTTCTAACGCCGAGCTTTTGGCGATTAGGTAAGCAAATCAGCTAACCTATTTTAACTCTTAATGTTTGCCGGTGGCCTGATACTGGTGCCGAGCAGCGGGGCGCGATACGCACGATCCCGATCACATGCGGGAGTTCAGGTCTACAACTGAACCTACGACTGTCTCTAAGATTTGAAAACTGAGAGTCCTTCGCTTTTCTCTCTATTTCGACAGTACAGTTTATTTCAAGGTTTTGAACCGCCTATTATTGAAAATGTACAATGAACTGAGGGAAATTTCCAAGTCTTTTCGATTGGTTAGATTCACAGAAACACTGATATCTTAGTTCATTATCTTTATGTATTCATGAACGTTTTTTGTGAGACAATAAAATGGTCCTGTTATACCAAAGACTGTCAGCATTCATCATGTGGGCTGCCAAGCAGCACTACCTTGTCCAATGAGATATACAGATTAAGAATTTGTTATTATTTTACACCGAAAGTTTTAAAAAAACCGCCATGACTGAAATAAAAATATATACAGTAAAATACCTGTATTCGGAACATGTTATCTCAATACCTCGCTATGTTCGAAGCGAACGGCCGGTCCCGACCGTTTCCTATATAAATTGATTTAAAAAAACTCCTGAACTGCGAACACTGATTATCTCGAATACCCCGTATGTTCGAATATTTGCTAAGTCCTGCCTAATTTCCACCTGGTTTATCTCGAAGTAGGTCTATTTTCCGGTCTGCTACCCATACCTAGCCTACTCAAGCCACGCATTCACGCCTGGGCGTGTATAAGAAACTAATCTGTAATACGACCATGTGTAAGACCCTGGCGGCTAATAACTTAAGTTCTACAGGCCTTGGTAACTCAGAGGCACTTTTTTAAAGTTCCCCCGCCAAAATTACCGACCAACTGCCCCGAGTCGATCAATCGGAAATTCTGACCTCCCATCCAAAAAAAAAGAATTGTTGGAGAACGAGTGTGTGATATCTCGGAACCCCCGGGAGTATCTTCGAGTTTTTCGATAGTCCCTCGGACTTCGAGATATGAGGTAGTTTACTCTGTATTTTCGAACTGAGTGCCTCAATGCTCAATTATCTATGCATCCCGCCCTTCAGAATATAACACAGAGTGCCAGCATTGTTACTTTGCTGATCCATCATGTCCCAGTCTGTGAGTCAATAATTGATTGTGATGTTTTCGTTTTCTTTTGGTAATACATGTAAACTTGCTATCTAATCTTTATTCCTATCATCAAAGGACATCATGGTACACAACCAAAGACATGACAGATACATCATTCACTTACTTTGACTTTTCTAACGCCACCGTGAATACTCTCCACAACACAACAACATCGTTAGAAGATTTGCCTGTCAATATAGGGGCCGTTGTGGGAGGTATATTAGCCGGGGTGATTATTACAACCCTGCTGATTTTATTGTGCGTTTTCTTTAGAAGAAGAAAGAGACAGAAAGGTAGAAAAAAGAAAGGTAAAATAGCAACCTTCTGGAATTTTCATCTAGATTGATAATGATAAATTTATACTACTACTATCACCACTTCTACTGCTACCTATATTCTAATGTTTGTAATAATTATTCTGTGTACTTGATCAAGATATAAAATATCTGAAAGGAATAAAAATATTTAGAAAT
>CAJDSM010085627.1:0-14748 GCA_903981925.1 Ostrea lurida
TGTTGGTCTCCAGCTTTGACTCTGTCTTCACTAGGATACATATATGTGTATTAGATAGGCTGATTTTAAAAATCCAATCCTATGATCTTTCTAGTCCTCTGCAGTGTTGTCGACTAGATAAACATATGCACGTATGGTACTTGTTTGTTGTTTGACAAATTCTTTAAAATGGATGGATTTTCTGGTCTTCAGTACTATGTACAACATGATCACAAAGTTGGCAGTTTGCAATTTGTACCATTCTCAGCTTCCCATTATTCCTGCTCCACTTTGTTGGGAATGATTGAACAAAACACAAGTCGTCATTAACTATTGCACTTACACAAACATTGGTAATGTCCATTACATTAATTGCCAAGACTTATCACAGAATTCACATCTCTACATACCAAAGATACCACAGGCTGTTCTGTTGACATCGATTGACTGGTATGCTCCAACAACAAACACCTGATCAGTAACTCTCTGCATCTCTGGCTGTGTGGTACTTTTTGTCCATCATGCTTTTGAAGAATTCATTTCCTAACTGCCATAGGTAAATGTCTGCGCCATCTATGGAAGAGGCTGATGAACACATACCGCAAATGCAATCTGCTTGTTGATGCCCTAGTGTTTCATGGAACAGACACCTCAACTGGCCGTTGAAATCTTCAAAATAGAAGCAAGATGAAGACCACAGAGGACTTGAGTCTGCAACCCTGTTGGTGAGATGGGAGGAGATGGACATTGGATGTTGAATACCGGTATCTCCCGCCAAACAGAGCTGGGATATTCAACACAAATTCTACTAGCATTCTTTTACACTGCAGAATGTCTTGGAAAGAAATTTGTTCCTGAAACAGAATGTTTGTGGAATACGTTAGACTAAGTAATGAAAAGTGATGATTCTAGTTTAAAGGTAGAATTCCAATAAGACAAGGCAAACTGTAGTACAGAATAAAGTTCTTCAACTCTGCTGGCTTGCAGTGAGAAATCTCACTCAAAGATCTAGGCAGTCTTGCGATGTAATTTGGTGGTTTAATTGATAGCAAGCGCTCATCCACTTCCAAGAATCTTAAAGAAATGCTGAAGAGTTCCTGTTTATGTGACTTGTCAAACCACAGGGTGGCCAGCATCTTCACAACTCCCAGCAGAACACAGTGCATATTGCAATACCACGAATGCTATCAAAAAATGGCAAGAAAACCATGTCAATCCCTTCATGCCTTGAACTGGTGAAAATGATGAGCCCTTGTTTTTTTTTCTGCTTTCCTCAGCATTCTTCCTGTGCGACGTTTGATGCTTCTCAGCTCATGGTATCCATTAACATTTTCCATATTGAATGGGTATGGCNTATTGCAAAGAATTAACATTTTCCATATTGAATGGGTATGGCAGAATGTGGCCTCTTTCACTTGTTTGGACAGATTTTCTTGGTGCATAACAATATGGGCACCCATAGAAACCATTAAACTGCACCATATTCTGAAAGAGACATCTGGCTGGTGTGTCAAATACTCCATTCAGAAGAATTCCTCATATCGGCCTATCATTTGCTCCGGCTCCTGGAAGATTAGAAGTAACAGAAATATTGTTATCATATGCTAATCCTAGGGTACAACTATTATGAAATCTAAAGCCAGCTTTTGCGACCAGTTTCCCCCACCCCCCAAAATTTCCAAAGTTAAAAATGCATTGAAAATTGTCTTAAATTCCATGCCTCTTTGTAATGTATATAGCTTTCTTAACAAAAAAAGTTGAACTCGATTCTTGGTGGGAAAAATTTACAAAAACAAACTGTAAAAGGTATTTTAAAAGATCAAGTTTTCAGACTACAAGTTACATGCATTAATCAATAAATAAACCATAGATTATGAAGTATACCTGATCTGTAAGTTTCATGAATACTCTCAGCAAATGGTTTCATAAATGTACAAAAATCAGGTTTATAGTATCCAATCACAACCCGGCGAATATTCTGTTTGAACAAAACCTGGAAGAATAGAATAAAAATAAGTCCATGGAAAATAGGGTTTCAACCAAAACTCAATTTTGAGAAAAATAGACATATATTTCATGTGATATGGTTAAAGCATTTTAGCAAAGTAGGTAGGGATTAGACCTGTTCTTTCCCAGTAGTTTTAAAAGTTATCAATGAAGGTAGATCACTACACTGCACTCTACTTGACAAGTCACAAGAAGGCAATTGAAATGATTTATGAAATTGATCTTATTGTCTTGCCATGAGTACATACCATTAGTGGCCTGTACCAGGTTTGTCTGCCGATGAGTACACTATCTTGTACAGGTGCTCCAGCTACATCCTGTACATGCGTTTGCATTCAATCGGCTGCTTGCGGCTTGCCCCTGTGATTGGTGCATCTGTCTTAGTATACCCTTACAGATGTAGTTCTCAGATAGTGTCCTCTGCTGGGATATCTTGATGCTGCTATTGTTGTGTTAGCTTCCACGTCCTTGTCCATCTTTGTTCTGTCAGCCGTCTGCGGTGGCCACTCATTCAATTCTCTTTCACGGAGTGAATGTTCTGCGCTGGCCGTCGGTATGCTGATCCTTCAAAGTCCTCAGAAGTAAGGAGAGAGAGTGCCTTCATGCTGTCAAACCCCATGCATTAAATATATCCACACTGCATGGCCTCACATTAAGTGTCATATGCAACATTCGTTATCTGTATATTATTTTATGAACTATTCTTACTATAAAATCATAGTACCCTTAGATATTCTTTGAGAAAAAATCTGGCTATATTTCCTGGTTTTTAGAAAATGATACAGTTGATTAAGAATGTAATTTGCACCATTATTCACACTTGAATTCCGAGTTACCTCTCTTTGAAGAATGCAAATCAATGCACCTGTACGAAAACATACTACAAAAACACTGCCAGTTGTTGTATAATTATATTTTTCATTCATCACCAAATATAATCTAAAGGGATTGAATGATGTTTTGTGTTGTCTGTAACTCTAATCATTATCATTGGAGATCTCAATTTATTGGAGATAGAAAAATTTTTGTGAATATGTACATTGCGTATGCCCTTAATGTTTGTCCAATTTGTCCCTGTCCAGTTATTTATTGTTGTGAATCGGACAAGTCAGTCTCTAAATGCACGGTCTTAGGACAATAACTTTTTTTACGGCCCGTGCTTTCAGACGGGACGTATACTATGTTATGGTCGTTTCGTGACAGGGTGGCTGTGCCGACGTCCGCTCCGACCGAATAGCCTTGTCTGGGCTCATATACCATCCTACTCTTTGCATAGTATCGAATTAATATTTCGACAGAATTGCCCTTTGAAGCCTGACCCTGATAGAAGTGTCATAAGACCTTGTCCTAATGGTATTGGTCCAGAAGATCAAGTGTCACATAGCACATAACTTAGTTCCTCATACACTGATGGCAATAAGTCTGTCGCGGGCCGTCCCATAACTCCTGATCCTCTTGTAATTTGAGAAATATTCCACAGAATTGAGTTGCCCTGACCGCAACTTAAAGGAGTTAGACATGACCGTTGATATCCAGGTTATTGTTCAAAGTCATCTCACTATACACATTAAATAGTTTTAAACATTGGCAAATAGTTTGTCCGGGCCATAAAACTCCTGATCTCCTCTTTGTAGATTTGAATAATATTTGTCTACCAGAGTTGTGCCCTCGGAACCTAGAAGTTTGTCAGTGACCTATGATCCATAAGGGTTATTGTGTCAAATGTCGCCTCAAGTGTTCTAACTACACACAGTTAATGGTCTGGATAGAACATTGTCTGGGGCCATAACTTATGCTGAGTGCAATTGGATTGGCTGCAAGTAATTATTTCACAGAAATTGTTGTCATGGACACAAGAATGGTGTCTATGACCTTTAGCCGATGGTCAAAGGTCAAGCAATCAGAAATGCACATCATGGTTTTAACCCTTGTTCTGGAACCATAAGTTTCACTGAGTGCTATGGATTGAAATATATATCCTTTCACAGAGAATTTATGGTCTCACCAAGAAAGTGTCCATGACCCTTTTGACCGCCAAGGCCTCGAACTGGTCGAAACTTCAGCCTCGCAACGCGTCACAGTAATGCACAGTGGTTTTTCTTTGTACGCGGTGACCATCTAGATTTTTCGACCGAGGTGCATGCCGGTTGGAATACTATTTCGACCAAAAACTGTTGCTTTCTAGAAATCCAAGAAGGTGTCGTGGATCTGTTACCAAAGGTCACTGTCAACTCAAAGGTCGCCAATGCACTATGAGTGGTGCCCTCCTAATCTTAGTCCGGACCATAAGTTTTCACTTCGAACTGCTGCAATAGAGTTGCCGAACTATAATCACAGAATTGTTGGTCTAAGACTCAAGAACGCAAGCTTCTGTACCAACGCTAATGGTCAAGAGGTACAACAACTTGCAGCAATTAGCTGTTTTTGAACATTGTTCCAGGTCCACTAATATTTCAATGAGTGGCATGCGATTTCAATAATATTTCACAACCCCTGTGTTTGCCTGCTTAGTACTAAAGGATGCTGTCAAGTCGACCTTGAGCAACAGGCACTGGTGAAATCTCAAAATGCGACATAGTGTTTACCACTGTTCTGTGGCAGACGGTGACGTTATATTGCCAAATGTGCGTTCTGCGTTGCTGTATAGCTTTCTTCCTTCGGCCTCATAAATTAAGAGAAACTAAGGTCAAATTGATTAATGGACCTCGAAGCTCCAAAACCCATCTAATAATTCTATTTTAATTAATAGATATAAAGCTTATAATTTTGATATTACTAAATTCAAGTATAAATCTTGAATAAATAAGTATTAGAGTTAACAATTAAACCTGTTTTTATTCAGAGAAGTCTGACAAATAAAAATGAAATGCATTCGGACATAAACGTAAAGTGATCGTATATCCGTTATCGGACAACTAGTGAAAATTAAAGTAATGTTTGAGCCCTTCGCACCCGCTAAAGGAGGATTTCTTTCCATTGCTCGCTGATTTTGTGGAGTGCTGCCTTTCCTCAGCACTTATTGAACACTTGGGGACGTCAACTTTTAAAAACAATGAGGTCCTGGACTCTAGTTGTAAAAATCTTTTTTCTGTGAAAAGAGGTGGCGGTAAATCTTTCCTGTCAACAATTTACAGTTTCAACAGCTGTAGATTCATCCTAAAGAGATATACTGCTAATTGAACATTGTAAAAACCTGTCATGGTACTACATGGTGGTTGAGCCCCACTAAGTCTTTTGTTAGGTTTTATGTACCACACGATGACCGAAGTCCAAATCTCTGTTGTAGGGTGTCCTATCCCGTTTCCTTGTTACAGCACATATATCACTCATGTACAACATTCAGCTCATCAACGAACCATGCCAGATTTGATTCCGAATTTCTCGGGTTTAGCTGACATGGTCTGTCGTAGTTCGTTTACGCCCTTTATAGCCTTTCATCGCTCTTGTCTATGGAAGGATGTTCTGTGGATGTTGGTATATTGTTTGAAATTAGCATCGGGTTAACTCATACCAATGTCTTTTAACTTTTGGTTGATTGGGTGGTACTGGAGATCGGTCTCTTGGTTGACGGGCGGCACATAATTCATGTGTAAATAAACTCAAGACTTATATATCGTTGCAGTGAATGTCATAGACAGTGTAACATTGATATCATAAAAGTCAAGTGTTAATGAATTGAACCATGTAAACTCTAGAACGAACAAGAAAAATTTATTTTTATATTATATATGGGGGCTTGGGCATCGCAGCCCATTTGTTCTGTCTCCTTTAAAAAAATATCTTCTGGAGAAATCTTGTTCTTGGTATTGGGGTTCAGATACCAATCCCTTGTGGGACCTTGTTCCTGTATGGAATTTTCTTCCCTCAGTGACAAAAAACAAGCTGGATATGGTGTGAGTCTAGCCATATCGTGCAGCAGCCAGCTACCTGGAAGGGGTCCACCAAGTGTGCATCGCGGTATTCTAACTGTTGTGCACGTTACTTGACTGTACCGACAGCTGAGACAATCTTCTCCTTCTTCCGGTATTTGATTAACATGCAGGTACTTGAGGTAACGTGCATTATCGGTTGACCCCCTTCCAGATAGCTGGCTTGCTGCACTATATGGCTGATTCCACCAGATCTCTCAAGGGTTGATTTTGTCAGGAGGGAAGAAATTTTCCATTACAGGACAAGGTTCATAGGCTCACAACAATACCTCGTGTCCGATTCACAAAGTTGCCATAACCTTTGATTCCCCCACTCGTTGGTTTGCGAAAGTGCACTCCCCCTCTAATCCGATCAATGTCCACGGAAAGGTTCTTTCCTGGTTTATATGTTATCCTTTAGTTTTGCTGAATTGACATCTACAAGATTGCGCAATTGAAAAGCAGATCAATAATTTGGCTTGTTTCGTCCAGGTGTGCGAGAGGTATCCCTCAGGTGTACGGTACTGATTTTAGTTTTGTAATCTGGTTTTTGGCATAATTGTATGAAATAAAAGAAGTCCTGCAACCTTTCGTTTGTACTCATAATGTGCGTAGTGCTTTGATGAAAAAGTTTTAAAGTCCATTTTTTCTTTTGATACCCTGAAGTCACAAAGAATTATTTTGATTTATTATGTCTCCCCTCTTCCTAGGGGGAGACAGTTATTTGTTTTTGAAGAACGTACGCCATATAGTTTTATAAAATTCTTGAGCGCCCGAGCCCGATATTTTTTCTAACATGATGCTCATGAAAAAGGAATGTGGAGGACCATTTCTCGATAAGACAGTAAGCTATGAAGTTTTTGGTTGACGAGGTACATTACGCCATTTGCGGACCTTGAATTTGCCCTGAGTCTTAAATGGCCGCCCAAATCCGCGCCTGAATTCACAACAAATAGAAAAAGATCAATGAATTTACCCCTCCAAATTTGTTGCTGTGAGCTTCAGTGGGACGTGAGCACTGATAGGATCAAATGAGCTAATAATGGCTGGGGGCTCGTATTCAATGACTGAGAAATTAGGACCGCGTCGCGAAGTCCACTGGTGTGGCGGGGAAATATCTACCGGGGGAACAATGAAACTCAAAGAAGCCGACTCACCCTAGCCGGCTTTGGTGTGTTTCCCTTGCCACTATTCCATATTGTGTGTCTGCACTTCTGTATCTGATTCCTGCCGCTGCATTACCATCCAGTGGCCGTCGTTGAGGTATCACTGGGCAATGGCGGGGCGGGTTCTGGGCTGTGGTCCCCTGTCTGTGTCTGTGGCCCTTCTACCTCGCCCTCTTCTGATGGCGATACAAGAAGTCTTCGGTTTGTCTCTGGCCCTAGACCTCTGCGAAATCGTTTATGGACGGGCGGCATACCGTTATGATAGCGATGGATGACTACGGATGGTAAGGTCCCAAGAAGCTTGTTAATAAAATGTTGGTCTGCTTCATATTAAATTTTACAAACGGAGAGGAAATGTGACAGCGAGATAGATCGTACCTCGATTGTATGGCTATAACGTCATGGTGATACCATCATATGTGAAACCGAAGTTAGATTGTAAACCTAAAAGGCTTAGGCATGACAGACATGCACATACCGTACGGAATACACTGCGGTCAATTAAGTAGGATGATTTGAAATAGTATCCAAATAATCTCAATTATTTGATTTAATTATGTCTCCCCTCTTCCAGGGGGAGCATTGTTTTGTACTTTCTTGGGCCGTCGTCTGTCACAAAATCTCGCGAGCCGCGTTCTTCTCTCCTAATACCGCTTAATCAGATAGATCTTGAAACTTTGTACAGTGCTTCCTTGCCATTTGTAGATGTGCATATTGTCAGGACAGGGAGGATCGCAATTACTTCTTTCAAGTTATGGTGGATCCAACAGGGGTGGTAGGGGTGAAAATAGCTGTAAACACTTCTCTTCTATACTGTCTATCAGATAACCTCGAAACTTTGTACAGGGCGTCATTGTTCCCCCGCCCCCCATTTTGTATGAATGTGCATAATTGTCGGGGTACAGGAGGATCCAATTTATTTTCCAAGTATGGTGTGATCCCAACAGGGGTGGAAGGTGTAAAAACATTTATAGATTGATAGGATAGAAATTATACTAACATTAATTTTAAAACAAACTATATTCAGGACACAGGATCGGAGTGATCCAATATTTTCCTTCAAGTTAATGATGTGAGTCACAGGATGGGATGTGTAAAATAGCTTGCGAACACTTCTCCTTCTATGATGGTCCTGATCAGAAACCTTGAAACTTGGCTTATACCATGAAGGTACTATTAATAGAGGAAATACTAACATATTGCTCATATGCAAATTTTGTGATACTTCTGTCATATTCATGCTCATCAATGCACAAATATACTGTGATAAAGTTGTCAATGTTCCTCCTCCAAATCCCCTCCATACCAGGCACTATATTGAATGGGAATGTTTTTAGTAATTTAGAGCATTTTCGTTTGGGGAGAGGGGAACCATTTGTTATTAATAACAACAGATTATATTTCTTATCATTAATAATGGTTTTTTAAAAGTATTAATAACAAACAGATAGTTTTTCTGTATATATCATTTTATTAATGTTTGAAGTGGATCGATGAATGCAATATTGTATGATTAAAATACCACAACACCAATTTAAAATGGCACTGCGTTCACGTCCCAATAAGAGTTCTGAGAATTAAATGGATTGGACCATTCAAAATACTTTGAAATAGTTTTCATGCAAAGACACAATGCTTTTCATCCAAGTCCTTTCTCTTACAGGGTAGTTCATCCCAGTTCGTATCTGTTTTTCAGGTCTATTTCTCTGACTCAGCCTCTTCTGTCTTGAAGCATCAAACTGACTGTTTCAAGGTTTCTTTCTGTCGTCTGTATATCTCAGCTTCCATGTTTTTTCTTCCTTTGCCTGAATTTTTTTCTGTTTCCATGTTTATTCCCTGTTATCTATTGTCTGTATATCAATCCTGTAGTTTCATTTGCTTCTGTTACAAACTTTTAGTTTAATATTTGTTATATCCAATAAAAAATGTCAAACATCCCTCACTTCGCTATGTTCATCATCATCCTTCACTATCACTTTCTTTCTTATAATCTTGGAGTCCTTGAACTATCATCCGTCGTCAAAACTATCTTCCATTCATCTCACCATTGGCATGCAATGTCCTGTTATCATCTGAAATAGTCATGATATTGTCAACAGTCTGCAAACCAAACAAATGCAGAGTCGAAAGAGTAAAGAATAATGCATGGGAAACAGAACTTCTTGAACATTAACATTTCTTGAAACAATGAAAAACTCGAAACTTCAATCCCCATTCTTTAGAATAAAATTTGATTAATATGGAAAATTTGAAATATTATTCCAATGCACACACCATGATAAGAGTATTCAATAATACATCAAGAAATGCAATTCCAGCACGCACATGATAAAGATATTCCAATGAACGCCCATGAGTAAGATTATTCAATGCACGCACCATGATAAGATATTCAAAATACATTCAAGAAATGAGGATATGTTTTTGTTTGCGTTTTAAAATAATGTTAAACAATCACGAACAAATTAATGTTTGGATATTGGACATTACCAAAATCATTTTTTACACCATTTAAACTGTTATATAATCTCCTATTACGGTAAAGCAAGTAAAATGCTGTATGCATACTGATGATCAACAGTTCGATACTTTCAAAAAATTGTGCTTTTTACTTAATTGTATAAACCTGAGAGTATTTTGTGATCTTTGACTTTCGGATTCCTTTTTTTTTTTTCAAATCAATAATTGAGTCTTCAGTTTGAAGACGTGTGGTTCCGTCGCCTAAATCTTTTTTATACCCCTTCGGCAAACAAGTTGGGGGTAATAACGGATCACTCTGTCGTCCCGTCCCGTCTGTCTGTCCGTTCCTGTCTGTCTGTCCGTCGTCTGTCCGTCTTCTGTGCCAGATGATCCGGTTCCGGGCCCATACTTCTTTAGTTCTTTGAGGTAGCCATCCATACTTGGCACATGAGTGTATCACTGATGAAGATGTGCCCGGGTATAAAATTGATGAACCTCTGTATGACCTTGACCTTTTGACCTCAATGTCAATTATTAAGTTTTTTTAAAACATGAATGTCGTGTCTGGGCCATAACCTTCTTTTGTTCTTTGCATTGCATCCTGTATTTAGCACATGGATGCATCACCATGAAGAGGATGTGCATGTAAACTCTGTTGTCTATCTGCGTGTGTTTCATCGGGTCTAGGCATAACTCTTGTCTTGATATATGCATTACCATATGCTGGCCATATGATGTGATCAAATATGAAGAGGAAGTATTGCATACATTCATGACTATTATATGACCTTTGACGATATGGACCGACCTCTGACTTTTTGACCTCAAGGTCAAAGGTATAAGTGTCTCTAATGGATTATATTGGCAATGTGAGTGTTATCAATGAAAGATGTGTACTTGTACAATTTCTGATCTCGTATAACCTTTGACCGCTTCTTTGATCTCAAGGTCAACTTAAAGGTTTTTTTAACCATGCAATTTGTGTCCGGGCCCATATCTTCTTGTCAAGCTTTCAGTGACTCAGTGAGCGAAAGATATGTGGTGGCGGGGTACCTTTTGAGTTTACTCACAGTAATTCTAGTTTTTTTTTACCAAAAAATCCTCTATCTACTGTAATGGAAGTAGATGTCCGACAGATCTGAATAATGTAACACGATATTGGACCCCTACCTGATGATGCATGCCCAAAATATTGAAAGGCTATGATAGTAGCTTGCAGAGAAAAAGTGTTGCCGGAAATTTCCCTTTTAAACAGTTATGGTGGAAGGTCGGTAAACAGGAAGTGAGAGATGAGGCCAAGAATGATCACCGCTATGTTCTGTTATAGTTACAGCAGTGCATGTTTTTTTGTCGAACAGTTATAATAATACTGCTCAAACTTTAATCTTAAATTACCTGAGGAGTGTGTTGCAAATTTCTCAAGTAGTTGGTTCGGTGAAGAAGAATTTTAAAAGTTAAGATGACGATGACGGATGCCAAGTGATTGCAGAAAGTTCACCTGACCGAAGGGCAAAAGGTGGCTAAATAATGTGGGGGATTTGCATTGTAAAGTTCACCAATGAAACTATTTATGCATTAATAATAAATTACCAGATTTATTGGACTGGGATTCCTAAAACTAAGGTTCGAAGAACTTCTTACTGAGTTCCTAGGGAACTGGCTACATTATGGTTGCTTCAAAATTTTCTGTATGAGATTCTATGCAGTGCAGTTGCATGAGTTTCCGTGTTTGTGGCGGGAGTCCTCCATAGAACGGGAGGGTTGGCAATTATGTTTGCCACGTTTGCAAGTTATCGATCTTGTCCTCAATTTCAACAGTAGTCTAACCCCAGCTTCTGCTTGAATAGTCCTTTTATAGTGATTTGATGCCCTCACTGGTCCACCAGAAATGGCGTCCCGAACGCAACCGAGGGAGTGCGGCACCTGATGGTGGTTACAAAGGACGGCAATCAACGTCACCATTTGCCGGAGTTCTTATGTTTGTGAGTATTGCAGTCTCCGTACTGTAGTGTGTAGCCTGGGGACCTTGGTCGTCTAGTCCACTGTTATAACTTGTAGATTTCTACAAACGATAAGGTATTTTAAGAAATTAATTGTAAATTCAATGTGATAAGACGGATGTGCTTTTTACAATAGATAATATTGTAAACAACATATACTGTAACAGGTATATGTATTGTACAGTTTGAAATTTTAGTTTCACCTTTGTGGATTACATTTCTATACAAATACAAGAACAGATCTCAATTAATAATGATGTGTATGGAAATTGGTTGCACCTCCATGATCTGAGTAACTATAGACCTACTCTTTGGAATCAACTTTTATTTCCTGTGTGTGTGCATCATTTTACAGTAATTATCAGGTAAAATAACCTAATGTGATGAAAAAAATTCAATTAAGCACTGAATTTGTATTTTTTTGCCAAACAGCAACAGAGAACGTGTCGCGAATGTTCATTGTTCGGCAGAAAAACATATGCCTAAAATTTTTCAAAGTTCGTGGTGCTGGATTCATTGGAAGGGCCACTCTTGTTGCCAGGTTTTCAATTTTCCTCCCAATCCTGTTTCTCCCTTGATGAAAATCCAGCAATGCATTTCATCAAGCAACATCCTTTCTGAATTGTAGGTGCGACATCTTTCGGGGTTGGGCGATTCTTCCGGAATTCTGGTAGAGAACCTCAAGCCATTCATGATGCCAATTTACAACATACCACGGATATATCTCCACTACTTTTGTCCCTGGTCTGGCTCAGGATATATAAACAATTAACTGATCAAAATTTTGTCCACATCCACCATCGTATTGTACAGAACATTCACATATGGTCTTCCCGGAAGTTTTCGTCAGGTGAGGCGGGGCACACGTGAGCAAGGAAATGTTATTTGGCGCGTCTTTGAAATATTTGCCAAATCAGATCCCCTTTGTTGAAACTGAAATAAGTCTCCTTCGGTTCTTTTAGCTTGGCTTTTCTACATTTCAGGGAGTTCTTTCTGTCGCACTATCGTACCACACACGTAGTGTTTTCACCAACTCTAAGTGGTTCCTGCAATTGTCACAACGAAAAAAATCTTCAAAGTACACAGGCCTGAAGGTTCTTTGAAGAGTTTGTTACAACACAATTGGGAAAGGGCGATGCACTGTACTCGAATCAGAACGAGAAGAATCTGCTAAATGCTTCGTCCCTGTGAGGGCATGCCTCATGCATAGGATACAAAAGGATTATCATATTATTTCGCAAACCACGGGCAATTATGTTGATTCTGTCTTATATTTTGATGAAAGTAGAATAAACAAGATATCCCGTCGTTGCGCGCGATGGATTCATAAACCTGGCTGGCATGCTTAAGAGTCATATAATATGATTTTTATTTTATATTGAACAACAAAATATTCACTATTCTTTTAATCAAGAAAGTTTGAATGCAAGTCCCAGTGGTTATTGTCACATTATTGGCCCATTTCTGGAAGGCTGGTGGCCTCTAAATCGATGACAGAAAAATTAAGAAGACCCCGAAGGTGGGAAATATCTACTGGGGGCTTATGACGTGCATGTCTGAATCACCTAACCAGCTTGGTGGTCCATGGCCGATAGATTCGCTTGTCAAGTGTGTGCCTTTTCGGGTTGTTTCTGATGACCGTCCTGCCCCGCTGGTAATTAACAGCAGTGGCGCCCGTTGAGAGTTTGTTCATGCGGGCGGGGTTCTGAGGGGCATGGTGGCCTTTGGCTTGGCTATTGGCTTGTACCGTATTACTTTCTCTCGCCGCCGCGTCGCTAGAGGACACAATCTTGGCCTGTCTTTTGGGCGCCCCCTAGACTTTTGTAAACGGGCGGCGATGCCCTGGAATGATCAATGTATAAAGTAAAGATGGCTAGTTTGATCTGAGCGTGAAAAATTAAGGTCTGCTTTCGACGTGATTGGTGAAACGGAAAGAGGATCTTCAGTCACCGAGATAGGTTCTACCTTGGGATGTTTTAACTATAAGCGTCATGGTAATTACATGCATGTAAACTGAGTTAGATCGTACCTAAAGGCTTAGGCCATGACAATAAACACGCATTACCTACAATGTGCACGTGCGGTTATTGTGACATAGTATTCAAAAATCCGATTATATTGGCCATTCTTAGATTTTTTAACCAAATGAATTGGTTTTGAAGATTGGACACACCCAAGTTAATTTACTTTCACATCATTGGTTGTTTCAAGATCTAATTTTGACTTTAGATTCACAAGTTGTTTTATCTTTTATTCTCCGATGATGATGGGCCATGCTGTGTCATGTGCCAGTGGTGGTGTCTGACATCAAGTCCCTGTCCTGAAAATCATTGGATACGAAGATCCAGCATTTGATGACCAACATTATCTCGGAAATTCCATCCTAGTGTCCATTGCCTTGTTTCTATTAGTGTTTGTGTTCGAGGATAATCGCTGAGGAGATTCTCTTGTAAGAAATGTAAGGAATCCCATGATGGCCACGAATCAAACAAAGAAAATGAAATAACCTACATACAGACCACTGCGTGATTTTCTGAGGCCAGGTAGAATCTTCAGTGGATCTCATGATCATCCATTCATGAACTGATTGGTATAGTTTTCAACACAGCTAGTGGCATGGTATATTTTTGGGTGGTCCGTCGTTTCTTGTTTCTATTTGACTTTTTGTTCAACCATGTGATTTAACATATAGCAGCAAAAGGTTATTGTGAAAGTTCCTAAGTAATTTCCTTTCCCCACAGTCTTCTCCCCTCAGTTTTTGGGTATCCCTTGCAAGCAGACAGCAGTTTTTGTACATTACAAGATTGTTTGGTTATGGATTGATTCCTGTGGGAATCCTTCCATAATGAAATTTTTTAATAAGATATATTGTCAATGATTGGGGTGGTTGTACCAGATCACTTTGTAAAACTGGAATTTAAAGGAGATGGAAGTAATAAACTGGTACCTGTCATTACCCTGCTTAGCCCAGCTAGCAGGGAATCCATTCGTCCATTGTATTGCAATATTTGCCTGAATGATTAAGACAAACTGGGCATGCTGCCCTGGTCATTCTAACTGGTAATTGTAAACTCCTGTGCGCTGTAACGAGATGTAGCTGCCTTCCCCCCGCGGGATAAGCTTTTTCTTGACACTGGATATCAATTTCCCGTTGTCCCAGCGGGATAAGATTCCGGCGATGTCTTCCAGAGTCAACCAGGACCAGGGCCTTCCAGCTGTCGGCCCATG
>CAJDSM010085639.1:1810-12106 GCA_903981925.1 Ostrea lurida
TCTTTTAGGAAAATTAGGATGTATCTGTCCTAAGTAGGCAGCGAATGCTGTCCTTAACTTAAAGGGGCATGAACACGTTCTGAGCAAAAAGATTTCCATTTTAATGTTGCAGTCACTACGGGAATTCTAATTGTTTGCAAAAATTGAACGTCATTTGTTGAGGTACAAGTGAGATCAGCACTTACAATTTCACACTATGTAAACAGTTGAAGTCTATGTACATTGAATTATGTAGTATACGTTCCGGTTTTAAAGCAAGATTTTCATATTACAGTTCATTCTGAACACAATTTCAAACAGTTCTAGTTGATTCTCACTCTTCATTTGTTTTTTAACATTGGTATTTTCTGTGAAGTAATCTTATGTAACAAAAAACAAGCGTCGAAAGCCTTGTTTAATTGTGAAGAATTGTAGTGCTGTATCCTCTTGAATTCAACAAATTGACGTTCAATTTTTTGCTGACCATTAGAAATACCTTAAGTGAGCATTGCAAACCTATTAAAAATAGAAATCTAAAGTTGAACATTTTTTTAGCTCAGGAACGTGTCCATTTGGCCCCTTTAAACAATCCTAGATGTTCCTCAAATTAAGACACTTCCACTATACCCGTCCTAATAATCTTTAAAAACTCAATAAGGCAGTCTCTATTCTATATTGCAAAGGGGAAAGTACAGGAGAGCTGTTATGTACGGGATTTACCGTCACGACAATTCCTCTTATTAGGCCAAAACCTGTGCATGAGTGAATACTCAACGGCCGCCATGGATTCATCAGTTAATTATGCTTTGGTTGGAAAACAACTCACCGGCTAAACAATTGAGTTACCGTTGTCTCTCTTTAATAATGCCCAACTCGTAGATCTGCGCTTTTTGCCAGGAAAGTTTCAAGACTCGTCGCATCCAGCTTAAAGTCCCATTTATCCAATATAAATAATTGTGTCAGTTTATTTAAACAAATTAAAGAAAAATATTTTTTGAAAGCCGGTCGTTTGGGTCCAAATTTCGGACCCCGCTCAAAATTAAATGATATTCCTCAAAATTTCTTATAGGGTTGTATAGTATTCATAAATGATTTATATGTTCGTAAGAAGGCATTACGTATGTATAATACATATGTAAACATAGTATAGTTAAGATAACGTTGTGGCATTTGACCGTTAACTTTGTGCGAACGTCACGTAAAAGAAGGGTATCTTATTTCGCCGTATGTTTGGAGTTTTATTTAAAAACTTTAATTATCTCCAGAAATTATTAATCAATTGTAGATGATTCATTAATGGAGGTACGATTTAAAAGATAATTGTGTAATGTATATGTTGATGAGAGCAGCCAATAATACATTATACTTTCATTACCACTATTCAGCATTTCTTTGTTATACATTTGAATTAAATTGCATTGTTAAATCTAACTTAAAATGAATATCAATTGTGTACATGGCAATTTGTACATTAACTATTACTAACGGGCTTAAGCCCCCCCCCCCCCAAAAAAAAGGGGGGTGCAGAGGGGGGCACGTTCCTCATTTTTGGGAAAGGGGGGGGGAGCACAAAATAGTTTGTGGCATAAGTGGGTTTGTGCCCCCTCCCACTTTTTCTTTTACATAAGAATGATCAGATGGGATACACACGTTAAAAAATATTCATTTTCATATTGCAGTCTCAGCTGTCAAAACATTTATCTGCATGTACATAACATATACCTGCCGAATCCATATGATTATTTTTGAACCGAGTTTAGTTTAGCTATTTATGATCGATGCCGTTATATATCGCTGCTTGAGGCTGCCCACTCATATTCTGACAAGGTAACGGAATTTTTGATATCAATCAATTTGAACCTGAATTTCAATTATTATCTAAAGTCACTGTCAATGAGTGAAAGTCAAATTAAAGTTAAGATTTTTTTTTACAGCTTGTGTCTCTACGAACTATCGGACCTGAACTAAAAAAGTTTCTGGACTATCGCGCCGGATCTTTTGAATATTATATAGGATGGTCACATATTTGATACATATGTAAAAATCCACTGTGTTAGTCTATGCCGATCTTTCTTATTTTCTGTCTTTAATTTATTGCTATGCATTTTTTTTTAAAAGGTTGTGCTCCCCTTTTACCAAAAGCTTTATTGATAGTTTGGCCCTCACTTTTCACCGCCCACTGGGTTTATGTGTTATAATACACTTTTCTTCATTTTTTTTTTTTCGAAGTCTTATTTTACTGTATCTATAGGCGTGTTCAAGCAAAGGACACATACTTAAGTTAATTGCTACGTTTGGATAAGTAAAAGATCATGAAATTCATTCAGATGTAATGTTAAAAAAAAAAAACCCACCCGCCAAAAAAAAACCCACCAAAAAAAACCCAAACAAAAAAACCACAACAACAACCAAAAACCGATTCTTGAAAAGGTTTATGACAATAGGATTGAGAATGAAACTTATATAAGAAGTGATAAGATTTGAAATTGGATAAGTCTTATACATGAACACATTATTGAACACCAAGGCACCAACAACAGCAAAAAATTTTCCGTTGGTCGTATTATATCGCCAATTTGTATACAGAGTGTATAATAAATATATCTATGTACACCCATTATATTTTTTGATATTCATATAGGTATTGGATTATATTTTCATTAAGTCCATCATGTTATGTATCTATGTTTTAGATGTTGATTGTTCAATCGGTACCCTCTCTCTCTTCCTCCTCCTCTCTCTCTCTCTCTCTCCTCTCTTTTCTCTCTCTTCTCTCTCTTTCTCTCTTGTTTTTTTTGGTTGGTTTGTCTTTTTATTCTCTTGTTCTCTACCACTTTCCCACAATTCTCCATTTCCATTTTTTGTTGCTTTTTTCTATTTTCTTATTTGCATTTTATCATACATATAAGTATATCATAACCTTATAATTTACATTCGTACTTATGTGATATATTATTCTTTTACTATTATTGAGGATATATTTCATATCAATATACTATTGCAAGTGTTGCCCCCCCCCACCCCCCTTCTTAGGATACGCACGATCGTGGTGGTATGTGCAAAAGCCTCCGTATGTATGAAAAAATCCATGCTCTACTTGAAATTATGCACGTATACGTGGTTCCACGATTATTGAAGAAAATCAGTAACAAATAGCGTTGGATAGCTTGTCATACATGTACTTTTAGTTTTTGATACAGTAGGAACATAATCTAATACATTAAAACGTGTAAAGTAATTCTGCAAAACAAAACTTTAAGCACATTGTATACATTGTGTAGCAACAGCAGGAACTTGGGCCCTACATTATTTTGAGAATGCCGTAATTACCCATAATTTTTTACATTGCCGATGCGATCCATCCTTCCCCTTTTTATGAGGATAGATCTAATACAACTGAGTATTGAAACGATGAACAGATCCCTTGATTAATAATTAAAAAATAAAATTCATCTCGTACATTATATAACGTAAACCCGAGGGTAAAAACCCATTAACTTTGGTTATGTCCTTTTATTCCGAATATGTAGTACGGGTTGTTCGCACTAGGGTGTCATTCTAATGGTGAAATGCATGGGCGAAGTGAATTATAATTCATAATCATAAAGAACGCGCATCCCTCATGTTCGTCTATCATATATTTTGATTGTATGTATATTCTATCAGCTTTGTAACGTTCAAATCCACTCCACAATTTCTGGGAAGAATCCTATTGTAATAAATAGATAAACCAATTACCCCACCCCACAAGAATGCTGGATCTTGGTAACACCCCTCTCTCTCTCTCTCTTCTCTCCTCTCTCTCTCTGGGTGCAATGGTACATGTGACTCAAAATAGCTTTGGAAAGGTACGCACTGCCCGTAGATAACTACATATCTTGGAGTTATTACAGTACAAAATTTCAACCAAAATCCGTGGGTGCGTAGCTGAATGTACGTAGACTAAATGTTTTATAGCTTTTAAAACCAAAACGGCTAATAGCTCGGCCTATAGATTAGGTACATTAAATCGCAAAATCAATTTAGAGAGTCTAGTTATTGAACTGGCTGGCATTAATTTAATTATATATTTTTTAAATAAACGTGCTATGTGGACCGAGATAGACAAACGAAGCTATCAACCCAAATCTGTGACGTCAGTTCGAGAATCGTGACGTATATAATACGAAAATAAATAAGCATATAGTGCAATTATGTGGTAACATGCATTTTGACAATATAGATTAATGTGAAAAAAGCATTATTTTGTAATCCGGCATATGTATCAAATAATGTATTTAATTTTCACTGATTCTAATTATACATGTATATAATGAAAGATAATTCGCTATGCGTTTACGCGGAAGTAAGATAGCCTAAGTCAAAGGAAAACATGAGATTATACAATAACACTTTGCCCGTTAAACATGATGCTATTAAATTATTTATCGATGCAGTACCATAGCAAGTATTCTTTCATAACCAATGTTTTTTTAAAAACTTATTTGTAACCACATATACAACAATGTATACAGAACTGTTACGCGTTATGGCGTTTCTTGCGTTGTTGCAAAATATGCCATAAAAAATGAACTTAAATGGGAAATAAACGGTCCTTAATATCACCATCGTAATTTTTTGCAGTGAAAAAAAGCTTATACTAGATGTTTATATGTGAAATTTTTTAAAATGTTGATATTGCGGGGAACTTCAAATCTGTTTAAAAAGTTTGTTTAAAAATTTGGGATATTTCCGGAATACGCGTTCCGTAGTATTTTGACTTACGTCAATATCGTAAGAATGTGTCAATTTTTCAAAGTCGGTTTATTTGAGAAGGTGTTATCTTCATCATTATTGCAGTATAAGGATGATTCAACAAAAGTTAATTTTTTAAACAATTACGGGGCCCAAATATATACCAAACGAACTTAAGCTTCTTTCTCAATCTCTAAAGTTATTGAGGCAAAACAGATTGTAATATAACATGTATATAATATCTAATCACTATCCATTGAACGCATATCTATAATGATTAAAAAAAAACTATATCCAAGTTGATTATTGTAATCCTCTATATATATCTGCCTGGAACAGATTGAAATATTCTTCAAATATGCATATATTTTAAGTCTCCTTAAGCAAGGCCTACTTCTGACTTAGTGTGTGTACTTATTTCAAGAAAGATTGACTTCAAAGATTAAAATTTGATTAATATTAGTTGTATATCTTATACAATTTATAAGACATTACAATCCCTTTTTTTTTTAAAAAATATAATATAATTTATCTGTAATATTCATTCTTATAAATACAAAATATGCAAAGCAATGTCAAAAATCTACAGGACTTTTTTTATGAAAAAAGAAGAGAAAGAAGAGAGAGATGGTGTTAGTGTTGAAAAAGATTAGGTTCATTTCTGTTCATTGGGCAAAATATTATACATTTTTTTATTTTTGAAATTATAATTTTGTACTGTTTTCATAAAAATTCAAGTAAATTGCAAACGAATCTCAACAATTTTCTCAGTACATCTTCTGTTATATTACATAATACTTCAACAAGGATAAGGTATTTGATACTTTGTTTATTCTCAAAGATACCATTAAATTAAACGGATTTTTGTTGTTGTTGAAACTAGTTTAAGTTTGTTTTTTGTTAACACATACAAGTTTCAACCATAGGAATGGCTAAAATTTAGGAATGGCTGAACAAATCACATTCCTATAGTATAATGTCTATGTTCTTCATTTTGACAAAAGGTACACTTTTGGAGTTTTACCATTTAATTTTAATAGATAGAATTTTTCAGGATTTCATTAATATATCTGTACTGAAACCATGCAGTTACATTTTTAGTTATTTTGAAAGTATTGGAATTTCCATTCCATATATTCAATTTCCAACAGTTCACTCCATCTTATAGTCCCACCGTTGTAAACCGGAGGATTGGGGACTATAGCTTTCTTTTGTGTCTTCCCCATTCCGTCCCGTTGGTTTTCCAGACTTTTTTCCTATTGCTGCGTATTCATTTGAATTTGAACATCTGCTTTGTTACAGATTCAAAATTCGAGTTTGGTTTCACCATTCATTACACGGATTATGGCCTTGGACTTAGAAAATTTATAATTTATGTTTTCCGCTTTTTTCCCTCACTGCTTGCAGGATATTTCATTTGAACATTTGCTTCCATTTACAAGTTATCAGATTTCAAGTTTAAGTTTAGTTATCGATCCATTCATTATACTAAGTTTATGGCCCTTGGGACTAAAAAAAATTCTTTTATCATTTTTTTGCACTTTTCTCACCTACTGCAGTATTTCATTGACCATTCCTTTGCCATACCAAGTTACAGATTTCAAGATCAGAATTCTGGGTGGATTTGATCTATTCATTTTCACTAAGTATAGCCTGTTTCCTATCCTGGACCTCACCCAATATCCCTTTACCATAAGTATATGATATGTCTACATAATGAAATAAGGAATATTGTTCGGTGCACATAATTGTTGTAACGGTAGGGGACTATGTATTGCTTGTGCAATACTTCAGAATGCTTAGTTGTTACTGTGTCATTGAAGAATTCTTAATTTAACCATTTCATAAAAGAATTCTGATATCATACATTTTAAGGAACATTGAAACATTTGTTTTAAATAATAGGATTTGAACTTTTTAAAGTTACTATTTCTACCAGTTTTTTAAATCCAATTTTAATTGCATGAATCATAATGTATATTCAAGAAGTTAATCTTCACATTGGGATAGATAGCCCATAAAATCTCATTTGGACTGAAAAAAAGTTACCATCTTCTTAATAATATCATTTTATATCATCTGCACCACTGTTCCCAAATTAGAATGCTTCCACCAATATAGTATCATAGAGTTAAAAAAAAAAAATTAAAGGTTGAGTTCTACAGTGACCATCGACTGTGTACATGATTCTGCAGTTTCCAAATCCATGCCCTTAAATATATCTAATTCTAAAGTTTGTTTTTTAATCATTTTAAAAGTTGTATCTAGTATTCAGTTTCTGGGGATTGTGAATTTGATAGTTCAAAATTAGGGATGAAATTGCTTCAAAATTCCCCTAATTGTAGAGATAACTTGGCCTTATCCAAAAACAATTTCGAGAATAGTGGAGTGCCTTATGTAAACAAATTTGACCGGCCCTGGAATTCTCTGAATAAAAGAAATGACCACATAAAATGGTTTCTATAATGTTTTAGAAATTTCAAAAAAGTTTGATAGACTTTTTGAATAACGCGGTCAAGGGCGGCATATTGATCCAATGGAGCGATCTCCAGATCCATTTCGCTCCACGATCATATATCCATCCCGAATACAAGTGTAATCCGGCGGCCCGCCTCTATTTCTATGCCTGCTGTGTGGTTCGTCATCGCGTTCGATGCTGGTCGCTCCTTACTCAAAGACTACATGATCCGATACACTTCCCCTTTACATAGCCGTCTCAATGTCGTTTTGGTCGGTTTCGGTCTATGTGGTCGCTCCGGGCAAAATGCCTCTCTATCTATAATCTGGATAATTCTCACCCTAGTGCCGGCAAGCGGACCCGAACTGCGTGAATATAATACTACATCAAAGCTTCTCTCATGTTCAGATTGCCCGCTATTATTTCTCAGTTTCCTTGCCCTCATTTGGCCACCTCCTTGTGTCTTTCCGCTCATTAGGCTGCATTTGCGTGTCTCTGTAATACTATCTTATGCAAGGTGTGTTCGTCTCTGCTGCACCGAGTCCCACTGACAACAAGCAAGAATTTACCCCGCACGCTAAGACTGCAAGTTATTCTACTGGTCCTTCTTTGATTAGTTGTTATGGTTGGTATCTAATTATGTGTGTGTGTTATATACCCAGCTCGCAATCATATTGAATACAGAACTTGTAGCAAGTAATTAGTTTGAAAACTCCTCTGTTCTCGACACTCTCAGACTATTTGCTTTTTCATATAGCACGATTACTAGAGTGCTAACTATGACTCGGGCGCCTTCTATGTCAGTGAGAGTGAAAATCAGTACATCGTACCAAGCTACCTATCTTCTCCAGCCTCCTAGTGTCAACTGAGTGAATATATATACCATACGCCATTTCTGCGCTTATAGTCCAAGTTGTTCAATAACTCTCGCCGACTTATTACATTTCGAGCCGTTCACAGACAGCTCGCCGCCTCTCGCGATCGTCGACACTGACTCACATCATACTGCCACCAGATTTTGCTACTCTCACGACTATTTGCAGCACGTTATAGAAGCTGGCTCCTAATCTTCTTTTGTTGATATAGTAAAGCAGTTCACTCTCCTATGAGCTCTAAGGACTATCGGGCACCATTCACGGATTGGAATCCATCGCTATCCTTATATGCGCCTGTACGCTTATAGGCTCTCGTCACAAGCCGTCGGTGACTCAATTCCATCTAGTGACAAGATCACTCTCCATTGCAACAGGGATGATACTTGCATTACTCTTATAAGTTCAGATAAATGCAGTCATGAAGCGACGCTCGACATCAGCTCATTGCGGTACTCGTCCGTCTACGATAATACTAACGCTTTTTATAAAAACGGTTTTCAACAGGCAGGAATTCTAAGCTTTGTTGATCGAACATTGATGTGTTTGTTGGACTCAAGAACGTTGAGTAGCGAAAACAGTGTAGAGATGTAGCTCACGTCGTTGTCTCAGCGGAAGTTAGTGGACCATCGCGTGGTGATAGTGTGTTTCTTGCACCCGCCTGCCATGCTACACATGTCATGGTGCAACCTTAACCGGTATTAATGTCTGTCTGAGTAGCATATAAGTATCGTTGAGTGAACACTAGCTACTTGCTATCACCACGTTCTTGTGTCTTTCTGCATGCTTAATATATTTATCCCAAACTCGGCCACGCTCCCTATTTTATAAATTACATATGACGGGATTCCTTTCAGTTTAATGAAGTCATTGCGGAAAAATACCAGTGGAGATTTAACCATAGGTTATTTCTATACATCTCGTGTGTGTCTACTGATAAATAATAAACGCTAAATAGTTGATTTTACGCAAAGCCCATTTGCTCATAGAAATTTCCGATTTATCCTCGACATACTGTCTCCGGCAATGACGTGTCATATCTCCCTCGCTATGCTTGCTCATCCTCTCCTTTTACCATCTTTTTATGAGTATGTGGCTGACTGCTCGGGATCCCACGTGTTTTTACAGGCACTCGACCTGATAAGGCTACATATATGTTTTCAGTCATTTGCTCTTTAGTTCGATGCACACGAATCTGGATTAGATTACCGACAACTGTGCAGACATGTTTTGCTGAGTCGAGCGCAGTATCAGACACGGATAACACAATCTCGCGAATATCATCTCAGCTCTCCACGTAGCGTTTCCATAAGTCCTCGATTGAACATGACATAGTCTCATTGGATGATGTGAATACTTGTTCATTCAGAGTTGCTTATATCGGTCTCACTAATCTATCACTAGAGGCACACCTATTCGCTTAAGCCTCGTACCGTTTCTTATCGCGCGGACTTGTGGGGGATTTCATTGGTTCCCGTCGCTATTCCACTCCTGGTAGATGCTCTCCAACTCGCCAATTCAAAAAGTGCCGGCGTTTTTAGTGCCGCATATCGACCCAAGGTTTATGAGCGGAGTGACCGAAAACCTTGGTAAGCGAATTGACATTCATGAATTACACAATTTTCACATTTGGCTATGGTCCCTCTTACCGGATGATGGTGGCTATAAATGCAAATCATTAAATGGGAAATGATTGCGGTGGGTTTTAATTCGCTGTTCGGTCGGAGATTTTTCCCGCGAAATAAAAACAATCGGCAATCATGCAAGGTGGACCCAAATATAAATGTTTGTCATTTAAAAATGAATTCGCGAAAATAAAAACCATCTCGGCAATTAGAGACCCCAATTTGATATTGAAAACACCGCAACTCTTGAGCACCACGAAAATTTAAAACCATTTAAGTAAAGTAACCCATTCTATAATACAGTAGAAATGAATTATGGTCAATAGACCTGTCTAATTTACTGCCGAGTACCACGAGCCATTCTAATCATATACATGTATTGCACACACCGGATATACGCATCGGCAAAGCCGCAGTGCTCTCCAGGGGGTCTAGCTTAGTTAGGCCACAAGGAACCGGTGTCTCTCAATAATAATACTCAATCCTGTATACATGGCGGATCCAGGGATCTTGTCTAGGAAATTGGGATTCCTGAATAGACAGGGTGCTATAAGCTACGGAGTTTGAATGAACCATACGTGGGGCCCCAAGGGTAAACCTCTCATCACTATGTAAACAAAGTTTGAGT
>CAJDSM010085654.1:0-10891 GCA_903981925.1 Ostrea lurida
GAGAGAGGAGGAGGCGGAAACAGCAGGGATATGCCTGTTGTGCGCAAACTAATAATCATGATTTTATGTCAAGTTCAATCAATAAAATGCTCTAATCCTCTTCCACACCGACATTGATTTGTAGGACAAACACAAGAGGGTCTGAGTACATTCTGCTAGTTTTTTTTCTTTTTTTCGATCGGGGAATAACTGTGTATCAATTATTTTTTCCTTAGAGTAAGCTCTGAAAATCGTCAATAGTATTAAAGATTAGTAAAGTGTCATTTCAAGTGTAATTATCATGAATTTCTTCAATACTTCTGATGAGTTGCGCTATTGATCAGTAAGGAATTACACGCGACTTGATATGAAAGAGTACACCAGCACTGAGCAATAGTTTGTAATAATTATCTTAAGTCCACGAAGTTTGACAGAGCTTTCAGCAGATCGAGTATACCTGTTTATATGTAGTACAACTGTCAAAGAGCTATATTATTCGTTAGTGACAAACCACCCGTGGGGGACTGAAGGGTATAGTTTTATGGGAAGCTCTGTCTTAAAGATAGCTTTACCGAATTGTTTATAACTCAATGGTTATTTTAACTAATGTAATGAATGCTTAACGTCATTTGCGAGCTAATAATGACACTATTGAGAAAGGTAGTAACAAGACTCTTTTCTGAATGTTTTTTAAGTCGTAGTTCACTTAAGCGAAATTTTCCTGGCCAAATTCGCTGTTCTTTTCTTCGCTTATTCACACCTAAAGCCTTATCATTACCGTAATATAGCAAACAATCTACCGAAGCGTGCATAGGGAAAACTTGTTGGAATTTCAAAAAATGTTCTGTTATAACTTCAACAATTCATCTTTTTTATGTGGGCTCGTCAGTGAAGTGTCAACTAGTTGACCTATAAGCCAAAAACATCATAATATTCAATCCATGGGTAAACAACAACACAAATAACCGAATATATTTATATGATGATCAGAACAACGAGCTAAAATATAATATTAAGAAGCGAAGCTTCTTCTGTATAGTTTTTGATAAGGGAGCCTAACAAGAAACTTTCAGTCTTTGACGATTCGTTAGTGAAGGTGGTGCACAGTTTCATCCGATAATTATCATTTATGCTGCATATTATTGCCTTAACTTACCATAGGGGCATAGCAGTCAATATATTTTTTTGATGTTCGTAAACAGCACAAGCAGACTTGGTGACATCACTTGGATTTATGAATATTTCTCACATCAGTGACGTTATCTCAATTAATGTGTTCAACAAAAGATAAGCATGTACAAATTCGAACAAGTAAAACAAATCATAAAAGTTTCTCTAGTTGTGCTTTTTGTCTATAACTACCAATGCAGTAATAATAAGGTCTGGGAAAGAGGTAGTAATTTGAGAAGCACCTTTAATTTGTGGAAGAGAGGAGACGATATTGAATTTTTAATAAAAATCAAATTATATTTTTCAATAGACTATATGGGTTTCAATCATTAATGGAGTGACTATTTAAGCCAGCTAAGTTTCAAATAACGGGCCCTTATCAGTATAATTAATGAATCGATTGATGATTCAAAGGAAATTCTCAATAAAAAGATAATCAAAATAGGTGGTACAGACAAAGAAACACTCAAGAGTCTACTAATATGCTACAAAACAAAGTTCACTCCATAAATACATGAATATAGGAGACAAACATCGTTTCATTTTTTTAGCAGCGTTTAATTAAAGAAGCACTTACTAAATGGATGGTATCTTGTCAGTCTCGATGGCAATTTGTACTTGTTCCAACCTATACTATTCTACTTCTCCAACCCGAAAGCATACAGATATTCATGCGCACATATCATCATATACGAAGTACATGGGACACTATATATCTAATTACACCATGTTTAACTTTTCTCAAGGACATGACCGTGGGTACGCTAATATGTTTGATTTTCTTGATATAGAATGACCATCCTTTCTGAGGCATACCGGCCCCTTAGATTGGACATATCGTACGGGTAGAAGGTTTACATCAATACAAACACAAGGAAAAGCATGTGCATTTTAGAACAGAAAGGATACCATTATCCCTTCCTAGTAACGTTCCGACCGAAATCGGATTGTGAAACTGGAGAGAGGTTCTATTCTTCACAGCGAAGACGGATGTGCGCGTCCTCAGCCTCGTCATGCCAGATATACATTCTAGTCGGATAAAGATTTATTGAGATGCTTATTTTATTGATTCTTCGGTTTATCATCCAATTAAAGATTTTCGATCTTATGTAGAAAAATTTTTCACCAAATGTTTATTGCGCTTTATTGGTTTTCTTTAATAATGACTATTTTTCTTTGCCCAGTTAGCGAGCGACGTCTACGATTTATGACCAAGCAACGGTTGTTGTAAATAACGACTCACACCATATATCACCATTGCCTGGAACACTCACGTGTTGGACACATAAGCATCATTGAAATGTTTCATTCTGTCATATACAAAAAGCGTACGTTCAAGAATGACATCCTTCACAACGGTAGGCTACTTATTGTACATCAAAATGAATGTTTCGTATACATTAGTACTTCAGGGCAGTACTCGATAATCATGAAATAAATTGTAGTGAAAAGGCTTCAATTTTCATGCAGATTGCGCTCAAAATCTTTTATTTTGCAGAATTTTTGTTGTTGGGTGTAATTTTTCATTGCTAGGATAATATGGTTCGCTTCTTTTGTGATCAATGTAGCTACGATGTTTTGATAATTAAAATTATAAAGAGAGACTTATCTCTTTGGTTTGCTTTGTAGTTTAGATATAGTTTAATCAATGAGATTCTTTCCATCACTAAAGATGTCTACTTACTCTACTTGATTTTCTTTACTGTAATATTATTTAATTTTACTGATTAATATTCTTCATAAATGTTCTAAAACAGCTTTTATCTCGTAAGAGAATAGGAATCTGACAGTAACCGAGACGCTAGAGTTGGTAAACCATACATTGCCCAGATTAATCTCAGGTCAAATACATTGAACAATTTGTCTGGACCAAAATAACTGGACAATATTATTGAATTACATGTAATCGACAATCCCTTTGCATTTCCAGAAACGATACCGCCCTAGTAAGCCCATTTTCTACACTGCCAAATGACCTAACTACTGATATACTGACCGACGTTTAACATCTGAAAATTCTGTATTGTCGTTGAAGCTCTTAAAATTTACCTTTTTTTTTTTTTTTCCTTTTTCATGGGAAATAAAATCTTTCTCATTAATTGGTCTAGATTTCCAGAAAAGAAGCTGAATTCGTTGTCAAGAACTCTCAAGTATTTTAACTTTCCTCTTTAGTTCCGGAGACAAGTGGATGTCACAAATTTTTGAAAGTAACTACCTTAGGAGTCTCCTTTATAGTGTAATAGTTAAATCGGCTTGAGATAATTCTCCGGACTTTGGATCAAGCCGAAAATCTTATCAAAAGTCGATAAACTTGTCAATTAATTTCAAGCAGACTCCTTCAACATCTGGTTAACGAGGATCCTACGTTTTCGTACGTACGGGCTTCACATGCTTGGTTTTCCGCCGATATAACATCACATAATCAAAACGTTTCCGAATGCACGACAAATTGTTGTTTAATGATCCATTCCACTCGGAAAACTGCTGCAACGTCCTTTCTGGTCTTACGGGCTTGGAAACACAAATTCGTTACCTCCAATCTGCATTATTAGATTGATGGCGAAAAGAGTTAATCTTAGTAGGAAGTTATTGTATTTTAACTTCGTAAACGTTCCCCCCGCTTAACACCATAATATGATCAACACCTTGTCTGAGATCTTAGGCGAATTCGATTTTAAATCCGAGCAATGGTCAATAGAGCGTCCAGACGGCGAAAAAAACTGTGTCCAACTAATAGCAGTTCATTATTATGTCGATAAGCCAACTCTAAATATAGAGCATTCTCGTTCGCTTGGTTCAATGTAAGAAATGGCGCCCGCCACAGCGCAAAAAAAAAATTAAGAGAAAGATTTTTACCTGTGATGGCGCTCCTCTCATCAAATTCAAAGACGTTTTCTTGTCCCGTCCCAATGCAACAAGTATATGGCTGATAAAATTCAAATAAGCTAAACGCAATTACATAAATACACAAAATCAACAGCAATTCAAACGCAAACCCATGACGGTTCCTTTTTCTTGTAAAAGCAGATATAGAGGGTGACGCTATCTTTCACCATCAAAATACCCCTAATGTCCTTCTACGCTAAGAAGGCTTCCCACAGGGGAAAAATCTTAACGCTAAGAGGCTCCCCATAGGGAAAGTACACATTGCAACTTTGGACAATGCCTCGTCTGCACTAAATCATTTATCAAAATAAATTGCATTTATAGAGAATACTTTGTGTTATATTGCAACAAAAAGACACCTTTATTGGCAAAAATACGCTTTTATTCACGAAAGTTACTCGTTTATTTGCGTATGTTACGTATTTATAATGAGTGACAGAGCTTATAAAAACATTTTTATTTGTAAAGCTCATAATCACAACAGTATTTAAATGAACTTATCATTAATTCCACATTCGATAATAGTACTTGAACTCTAACTTCCCTTTCAAAGCATGCTTTAAAATTGTTCTTCAAATTTAAACACTTCTGATATCCCAGTTAAAGGAACGAATGGATGAGTTACCGTACATATACTTGATTCGTACATTTCACAAAACCTTTACAAACAAAGATACATTATTGAATACAGTAGATGTTCTACCAAATCCCTATCTTTTTTCCTCACGAAATTCTGCTGTGATAGAGAAAAGTCAGACGTGTTGTGCCACGACACATGCCAGAGGTTGTTTAAATCAAATGTGGATTCTGAATTTTAGCAAAAATCTTATACGAACTTGAAATCACAAAATTCAAATCAATGACACCAAAACCTTATGACTTTTCAGCACTTCACTTGGCTGTTCCTCAAGATAAATTAATTTTTTTTATATCACATATATTTTACTTCAATTAAAATGGAAAGAAACAAATATTCTTATCTTGTGATCAGTCATAAAAATAATTGCATTATATAACAGCGCTCTGATTCTATGCACAAGTACTGTGAAGTTGATATGAAAAGACGCTGGAGTTTCTTATTGACAATAATTATCTTAGTAGTGTTTTCTGATAAGGTATTTCAAGTCTGTTGGAATTCCCATTAGCACTAATCGTGCTCCATTACTAGCTGCCATACTTCTATATTTTTACAAGGTAGCATTTATTCAAAACTTTGTACATATGAAATGCCATGTCTTACAACTCGACATTTACCGGTATTTGCCGGTATATATATCGACGCCGTTCTATATTACATGCTACAGTAATCATTCCTTCATATGTCAACTATGTATCCTACTGAACTCGAAATCAATCACCACAGGGTCTTCTACATCTATTACATACATAAATATCTTATTGAACATAGATGATAAAGTCAAACCAGCAACGCAAATTTATGACAAAGGGGGAGACTTCAGCTTCTTAGTCGTCAAATTTCGTTATCTATATGTATGTAGCAATATTTCATCATCTGCGAACGGTATTTTGTCTCTCAACTGGCCCGAAGACCATAAACTGAGAATAGACTTAAGTCTAAATTTTGATTACTTATATCTTAAGAGTTACAGCATTTATGTTTAAAAACACTACAGGTTTTTAATAAGAAATTAAATGCAAACATATACTGAAAATTTTATTTGTTCATAAAAATTATTTCAAAGGTTAGCTGGATTTGAAATTTAGATTTAAGTCTATTCTCAGTTTATGGTCGTGGGGCCTGGTCTTGTTCTGCTTACGGCCAATTTTTAACTGGGGCAGACTGCTGCTGAGTAAGTTGATGTGAGAGGGGTTACAACACTCTTGTATAAATTCGGTATTTTGCAAAATTGCTGGTCGTTATAACGATATAGTTTGCCAATAAAACCTGCCATTGGGTCGAATGCTCTCTGTTTTCTTTCATAGCGGTTTTGTGGCTTTTTTTGCATACATATTTAAACGACGAGTTTTTCGTTTATCATTTAGGGCTCACAGCGAATTATACCGTTCACACGAGGGTGATAAATCTTCCTTGCGACATGATCCCACCTCCAATGTGGTGGCCTACTCCTAACTGTGTATTCGTTATGGGATTCATGAGATCGATCACTGTTCTCTTCACTTTTTATATAAAAACCATTTGTCATGATTATTCATACTGGTGTTCAAGCATCGCAATGTAGAACAGTTTTTAACAGGTTTTTTTTAAAATTCTAATTGTGTTTTTCTTCATAAGATTAATAAGATTCGTTTGGTCGAATGCTGTCTTTCGTGTTTTGTATCAAATTATAGGCTGTTCTATTGGATTTCAATTGTGTAATAAATCTTACAAACAAAGATACATCGCTGGTCCAGTAAGTGCTCTACCAAGCCTCTTTCTTTACTTTTAACCAAACTACTAACAGCTATTAAAGAGTCTCTTCAAAAGATACTGTTGCACCACATATTCTAGAAGTGATGTCAATCAGATGTGGATTCTTGAAAACTCTAAAGAGCTTTTGGAAAATCTAACATCACGAGAATTTTCTAAAATTGACTGCATCAAAATGTATGATTTCTCCACACTTATCAACACGATTCTTCACGATAAATTAAAAATCTAAGCTTTTTCAGACTATAGATAATTGCTTTGTAAACAAAAACGGCACCCGAAAATTCAAATTTCTAGTCGTGGGAAACAAAACGCATATTTTGTTAGAAAACACTCTGATTGCCAACACAAGTACTCTGAAGTAGATTTTCAGAGATGCTTGGATTTCTTATAGATAATATTTGTGTATATACGTAGTCTTTGTAGACCATATGTTTTCCAACAATCCTATGGACACTAATTGTGTCCCCTTATTAGCAGACTTATTTCTTATATTCATATGAAGCAGAATTTGTACAAAAACTGTTACGGGATAAAAACAAAAATCTTGCCGTGCCCTTCAACCTTACATATATGTATATGTATATAGATGATGTCCTATCAATTAACAATCATAATTGTCACAATTATGTCCATTTGATAAATACAAGCATACACTTTGTGATATTTTATATAATAACAGAATACTAGTATATGTAAATAGTGTTCTTTGTATTCTACCTGGACTCCATTTACACTGCTGTAACAGTCGTTTTCTACAAAACTTTAACAATATTAATATTTGCTAAGTAGGAATACATGTCAGGAACAAGAAATTTTATAACTTGAGGTTTGCACACCATTCGCATAAGTTTTATAGCTTACCTCTGATCTTATAAATGCACCGACTGGTGGGTACATTCGCATGTATGGCATTCTACTCAATCATCCCAGAGTGTACGTATAGTAGATCTGACAGTGCAAAACGAATGTATCTTGGACAAATCACACATTCACATTTTCACAGTATGTTTTCATTTTCTAGGCTGCTACAGGAGTTCCGGTGTGGAACAAAATGGCAAACGGAATAGAATAATGGATAGACCCTCCGCTGGACTGTGTCAAGAATTTTGTTTGTCATCGAATCACACGTTTTTTGCAATTCAGGTACGTTTGACCTCATAGTTTTTTCTGCACAAAGTTTAACGTCATCAAATTTCAAAAGTTATCAGACAGCTTTAAAGATTATATTTATATGTTTGTTTGGACATGCATAAAAAAGATAAACAGTGATTGAAAATAACCCCCGTTTGATTATTTACTGTTCGTAGAATTCACGTTTTATCGGTGTTACCTTCGGAATTAGAGTATCACGTATAATGTAGTGACTTATTAGGAAGCATCATAAAATTATGACAATTTGTGTTGCCAATTAAGGTATCATTTATCATTTGTGTACATGTATTCTGAACATACAGGCTCGTAATTCCAATGTTTTACTCACCATTTTATCAAAAAGACGATTAAAGATTTATGGATTTCAGCTTTCTTTCGTCTGCCTTACTTTGTCATTTTCATTATAAAGGCAAAGATAACGAGCAGTGATCAATCTCGTAAGTGCCAAATAGAATACAAAAGCAAGAGTTGGGCAAACACGGACCCCTGGACACACCAGGGGTGGGATCAGTTGCCTAGGAGGAGTAAGCATCCCCTGTTAACCGGTCACACCCGCCGTGATCCCATAGTCTTGATCAGGTAAACGGAGCAATCAGTAGCCAAATCAGTGTGTGAAAAACGGCTTAACAATGACTATGAAACACATCAGACAGCATTCGACTCATTGGTAGGTAATACTGGTAAACAAATTGTTATAACGACAAAAACTTTACGAAATACTGACTTTAAAAGTGACTGTTGAAACCCTTGTAGCAACAACTTCTTTGTAAGTAGCCTGCCTTGATTCAAAAACTGATCATACGCAGAACAAGTTCTTGCGTATCGAATAAGTCGAGAGACACACACACCATATGCAGGTGACGATGGAATATTACTACATAAATATGGGAAGTTGACGACAGAGAAGCTGAAATTGTCCTGTTTGTCATTAAGTTGAGATGTTAGTTTGCCGTTAATGTCTATTTTCTTCTGAAATGAGATTTCAGTTTTTCAAATGAAAAAATTCCGTAACCAAAAACACAAATCCTATATGGTTCTTGAGGTTGAGAGCTGTTCAAGGTCGCCAAATTGTAAGAAATGGTTGTCAGATAATCCTCTTCCAACTCACCTTTGAGTTTTGGTAGGGAACGTTCTTGACTTATATACGACCACTGTAGGGTATATATTAATTGACGAAGTTAACATCGTGTTAAACGTAATCATGTGAGTCCTTAGTCGAAATAAAGCAAACGGGGTAACCCCTCGTCAAATCTAGTAGGAAAATGACAGTCTAACAAAGGGTATGAAACAAATCAGTCAACTAATGTTTAAGATTCAAAGATCAAAGATTTTTCTTGTTATCAATCAAGTGACGGTAAGTTAAGAGTAAACTAATTTTAAAATCACCTCCACACTGCACTAAACAACAACTCAAATTTATGACTAAGGGGATGCTTTCATGTAGCAACACTCCATCCTTACATATATCTGCGTGTAGTGTTTATGTCTCTAAACTTATTAAATACGCAAGAGGTTGTTCTGCGTATGATCAGCTTTTAAATCGAAACAGGCTACTGACGAGCAAGTTGATGTTGCAGGCATTCAACGACTCAGTTAAAGTAAGCATTTTGCAAATTCTATGATTGTTATAACGATCTAGTTTGGCAATGCAACTTGCGTTTGTCTGACTGTTTCAGACCAATTGTAAGACACTGATTTTGACTACGGATTATTCTGTTTACCGATCAAAACTAAATGCTTACGGTGGTTCATCTCTGGTATATCCATGGGTCTGCATTTGTCCAATTTTTAATTTACCTTCTGTTTATAACTTGAGGTTGAAAAACGTTTGTTATCTTCACCTTTTCCTTTAAAGTTCCTGATACAAAATAAATTCTTAATATGTATTGAAATAAATATAACTCTCAAAACTGATCTACTGAAGTAGTAAACTACATTTACCGACTAAAGTGAAATGAAAATACTGCACATTAATCTAGGGAATTTTGGGTCTAGACGTGGCGCTGAGATTTTCAACCGCCCATTAATATATTCAATATTTTATAAACCATACCCATTCATATATTTCCGTTGGAAATGCTAATTATGCTGTCCTCCAGGACAGCTAGCTAACCAGTTCTCAACATCCATATTATTTTCAATGATTTTATTGAATATGAGTCCGAAATAATGCGGTGAAAAGCTACAATAAACAAAGCAATCATAAGAATGATGTACAATGCATGCGGCGTAAAAATGTATAAAGTTATGAAATTCCAAAAATATCTAATTCTCAGGAAATTTGACAATGCATATGCGTGACAGTATTATGAGAACAGGGTTATAACGAATCTCGTTTAAAGTCATCATTTCGCAAATTCTACGGTCGCTATAATGACCTTGTTTGCGATTACAAAGTATCACTAAGTCATATGTTGACTGATTTGTTTTCATACCATTTGTTAGACTGTCATTTTCATACTAGATTTGACGACGGGTAACCCCGTTTACTTTGTTTCGACTACAGGCTCACGGCGGGTGTGACCGGTCAGCAGAGGATGCTACTCCTCCATGGCACCTGATCCTGCCTTCGCTTTCGTCGAAGGTCCGTGTTGCCCTACACTCGATTTTGTATGTGTTTTTTGGACTATGATTACGTTTCATACTTTGTTATTCGCCATTTTTTATTTTTATACGATAACGAATTGGTAAAGATAATAGAACTATTTTCTCTCTTTTATAGCGTTTAGGGTTTATAAATGTAAGATGTATTGTAGAGTTGTACAGGTTCACGAAACAAAGATTTTGTAATTTGCTCCATAAAGGATACTTAAAAACACATTGTCAAGTTTTGAAGCGTTTACGTAAAACCAAATTAGAGAAACTTTTTTTCAGAATTTTTGTTCCAAATTATAATTATTTGCATAGATAATATATATGTATGTATATATGTGTGTATACATGTTATGTAAATGTATACATGTGTATGTCTGTGTAACAGCTATTTAAGCCACTATTTGAGGGTCCTGTCCTCTAATAGAGCTGCCCATTGTGTCGGATATGAACTGTCGTGATATGTGTGGACTCAATGTGGCAGCGTGGCATTTTATCTTTTATGTACACACATTGAATAAATATATACTATGATTTCCTATTCACAATATTGTTCTTTCACTTGATATATGTAAATCTTAAAATTATGATGAAATGAATAAATAACAAATAATTTACAGGTAAACGAATTGCCGTGTAACAATATTGTATCCTTTACATCTGTTTCGTTGTTTTGTATATGTTCATAAATAAAAAGATTGAAAACTGAAAAAAAAATAT
>CAJDSM010085665.1:4239-15428 GCA_903981925.1 Ostrea lurida
AACGCCACGGAGAAGACTGGATCCATAAACGCATGTTAAAGATTTTGAATGGAATGTCGTGGATCATACTGTGTGTATTTTTTACATCAACGCCAGTGCATAGAACACGTTACCAAGAGATGGTATTCCTGGAAGGTACGCCCTAACGGAGTCGTTTTGTGTCCGACTGGGTTTAAAGAAGACATTGTAAACCGAATCAGTCAAGAAAAACTTGTCAATGTAAGACCTGAATTATTGTAAGTCATTTCGTCATGTTTGGAGTTTAATAAATGTGAAGAATTTGTGTTTGTTTGATGAATAAAATTTGTTCTTTTCAAAAAACGAAGGGTAATGCCCTGAAAAAGGGCTTGTTCTTTCTCTCTCTTCTTGGTCTTTTACTCTTCTCTTCTTCTCTCTGCTCTCTTTCTCTCTCTTCCTTTTCTCTCCTCATGTTGTTCTTCTTCCTCTTTCGTCTCTCTTTTTCATCTCTTCCGCGGCTGGTAATGATCGAAGGTGAAGCATGGCCTGGCCACATGGCTAACAATCCCCCGGAGCCCGCTGCATTATTCATTCCCCGTCCAGTCTCCTCTGGCCGGGCGCAATATCCTGCTCTATGGGTGTATGGGCGAACGCCTCTCCCGTGGGGTCAGCCCCAATTTCACTTTCCCAGTCCTCCCGAGAACTCTATTCCATATAAGGGGTTACGGCACCTATGCGATCTTTCCAAATCCTCTTCTTCGCCGCCCTAATTTCTGCCAATTCACACGGGGGAAAGTGAACACCAGGGTTTCTGTGTACTCACTCAATTCCTAGTCCTAAAAGCAGGTGCCCGAATATCTGGGCTAACCGCTGGATATAAAAGACCAGAGGCGCGGCGTCGTTTGAAAAACATCCAGTTTTTTGAAGGCATTATGGCGAACGTCCAATATGGCGGATTTCTGCTTTTGAGAAAGAGTTTTTTTCTTATGATTCATAGGCATCGTTTCTCTCTCTGAGATTTAAATACAATTAATTAGTTTGAACTTTTCATGAATCAAATAGTAATAGTTTTATACGGGTACGATTCTTCAAATGAATAGCGAGTAAGTTCAAAAGTTTTTTTTTTTTTTTTTTTGGGTTTTTTTTTGGGGAGACGAAGGAAAATTTCTTCTCGATCGCATTAAAAGATTTCTTAATACTGAATAACATAATAGACATATTAGAATCGTTTTTTAAGATCTACGTGCATGACTCATTCAAAAATATTAAACCGCAACTTTGTTACATTTCTTCAATCTTCGTTTCAACGCAATATATAAACAGGGGGGGATGTGTTCGGTATTATAGACATGGGCCGTGCATTGTTTGTTCATTGAAAAAAAGAAAAGCATACTCAAGAAACAGAAGTGTGAAGAGAATTGGCTACTGACCGTTATTATCTTTGTCCTATTAAATTTGGAACTAAAAAGACCGGTTTAGATACGGTGTGGCGCACATTGTAAACACCACGGCGAAGAAGAAGCAGCGAATAAGGGATGTACTGTGACTATCCTGTCCGGGGTTAGAGAGCGCTGGATCAGACATCATTGATCCCGGCTTGATTAGACATTGTCTACAAAAAACTCTGTTTACCTGTATTTTGTAGATGTTGTCAGCTACATTCGGAAAAGGATATACGAGGAATGTTTATGCTACGTGGGTTGGATGGTAATTGTAACAACAATGGTACTGTTTAACAGTGAAACCTCACGATTCAAACGATTGCAGACCAATTTGCCTTGGCTAATGTGTAGCCAGACCGACAACCTTTAATCGGAAATTCTAGCCATAGAACGGATCGAGGGATAACCGGGTATCCTGTGTGTTTTATGCCCATTCTACCTCTGATGTGATTTCTTTGTAGCGCAAGGGGATACGCCTAAGGCTCAAACCCTTTACCTATTCAGAAACCCCCGACCAACGAGATTTTGGTTCAACAATGCTTATGAATTGAGGAATTTATCTTACCAACATTTAGCGGTTTCCTATCTATGGATGTGAGTTAGCGGGAAGGAATGACTATTAGTGAATGGTTTTTGTTGCTTATCGTAATAAACCAGTTTTGGTACATTGTCAATGAAAATGTAAAAGATATTGGACGTTTAATAAAAACTTTGTGACCTTTACTTAAATAAACAACTTGGTAACTGTGACTTTTGTGTCTGTGTCGTTTGTCTGCGCATCAAAGATAGTGTCTTTTTTCATAAGTTGGTGGCCTGCTAAAGGGCCGTTTGTTTTTCTGGCTAGGTCTTTTTAATGGCTCGCTACAAGCGGCAAGGTGGAGAACCGTCCCTTGGTAAGTTCCGACCTCCCTCTAGGGCGGCAGCAAACCTGGGCAGGCACACTCCCCGTTCTCCGCAGACGGCAACTGATCGCCGAGTGGCTTTCCCTAGCCAGCATATCCTCACTTTATCACTCGTCTGCCCAACTGTTCCAAGCCGCCGCTCCGAGGATCTGACCGCTCCGGTGTTGTGATGGGCTTAACTGGGTGGCGGGGGTCTGGGTGGCGGAGCTTCTCCTCGCGAGACCTTCGCTCGGCCGTCGCCTTGGGGTAGGGTTGAACTGGCGACATACTGCCTGGTGGAGACTGGTGGTGTAATTCAGCATCTGTGGGGTGGCGTGACCGGATTACCCGTAACCGTGCATGGGCAGCGCCTGGGTGGTTTAGCTGGCGGGGGGAGGTTGGAGAGTGCTACCGGGAACCGCTGGCTGCACCGTTGCGGGGGTAGTGAGTGAAGTGGGCCGGAGGGTGGTGGTGCTTGTAGCGTGGCTCTGGTAAGGTCCGCAAGCAGTAAAGGGGATCGGAGTGTCCGCCCGTACCGCTGGTGCGAGCTGTTGGCCATCGGCCTGTTCCTCAAAGGTCTGGGTCCCATGATCTGGTGTCTGTGAAAACGACCAGCGTCTGGTGAGGGTCACTCTGTTTGCCGAGCTGTCTCCTTTCTGTCTCTCCTAACACCACAGTCTAAATCTGAAATCCTGAGCCCCCTTGGAAAATCATTGACATCTTCTGTTCTCTTACTCGTTTGCTTTCCGAAACTGTAATCTTCTTTGATCTAGGTCCCGTGGGGTTCCAAAGTTGATGCCCGGAATTTGACGTTTGCGCCGGTTATAAATCAGGGAGAGCACGGACCTACGTGCGGTTGAAGAAATCCGCGTCTCCAGTGTGGGAACGCCCATCATGGGGACGGCAAAATGGCGGATGGTTGTGCTTGTGAGAAGAGAATGGTTTTTCCCTTTATTTTATTCGATTAGGAAAGTGTTTTTTCCTTCCCGAAGTAAAAAACCAAAGTCCTCGTGTCAACTTGCTTGCCGATCTACACGTAATATAAAGTTTATCACATATCGTATCTCAAATGAATTTGAAATTTAACTTAAAAAGAGCGAGCGAGGGGATAATTTTTCTTACTCGGGATTCGGGTTTAATACTATTATTTCTCAGGTGGGGTAACACTTTAGAATATCCATTTCATCTCAATAAAATCAAGTATACGAAATCCGGATCTTCTTGATAGTTCACTAGAGCTCCCTCGTTCTTTAGATTATTCCTCCTTCTTTGTAAAAAGGAAAAACACAGGTAACTCTGGTGGTTATATTTATCAATGCGCATATCCAAATTATCAATAAACAGTTTTTGTAAAAAGGTCATTAATATAGGTCCAAGATCTGTTTCACTGGCTTCCTCGGAAATCCCTGGTTAAGTCGACATCTGATCTAGCGGCATCGAGTCATCCATAGGACTAGTTCGATTTCCTCTTCAGGTAAATACAAGTGATTCCGTTCCAGATAAAGTAAACGTTTAATCTTGAATGTAGCATGTCTTGAAGACAGTTGTGTCTGATTTCTCGATTCGGTTTCTGGTCCGTGGGACAGAATCTTTTCAATTTCTGACCATAAATGAATCAGTACTAAGCCGTTGCGCGGGTGGTCCGGTTCATCGATCAAATGCTTGAACAGAGACACATTGATCTCTTGAACTGATCGGAAATATTCCTTCCCGGCAACTTAGTGTAGACACATCAAGCCAACCCTGCCAAGATTAATGTCGTCAGGAAAATCAATACATAACTCCTTAGCGCTGTTCTCGGATGTGGTTCACTTGCTAGCCAATCACTCCGGGAATAAAGGAAAAATGAAACGGGTTAGGTTTTTTTTATAACACTTCTTTCTCAGCATGACTTTGGAAATCATTTCAATCTCTCACCAGCTGGTAGATGGTTCCCGTCGTTAACAATTCCAAGTCCAAGTTAAATCATGAACATGCCAGGATTTCCTGTCAGTTTCAGTATATCGTAAGCCGCGTATGCTTCAGCCAGTTTTAGGTCAATTGGGAAATCCACCAAAGAATACAACAATTCGATGGCGATTGATACGAAGGATTGTTTTTTCGTTTGTATCTCCTTGAACATTGTATGATCAGCGCTTACGAAGGTGCTGTTCCACCGTGTCTCATAAGTCCTGTGAAAGCCTGTAACAGCATGTGACTTTGTTCACGCCATTTTCTCGGTAGTCTGTTATCAAGTGTTATCATGCCTCGTTAGATAGCGTTGGTTGTCCGATCCGCCATTGAATGTTAGAATGACTGAAGAAAATCAAGAATTGTTTTATAAGAGAGCTGCTAATTCTCAACGACGAAATAAGATTCCATGAATCATTTTGTAGAGACAGTCCTCCCGTAAAGATTGATTCAAATGGGTCAACTAACTGATCTGGACGAGCCGACCTGTGTTCACTTCGTAGCCGCATTACAATATTAATATGAGTTAAGACGTCGCCTATTGGTAATCTCCCCGCTAATTGAATCCAATCTGTTGAAATGTGTAAGAATCCTCAGCCCGGTGACATCGTTTTCTTGTAAACACGAGCAACTTGTAGAAGGTTGTTGTGAGACCACTGTCTACATTTGTATACATAGGTATCATTCTATTCTCTTTTACAGTGCCACCCAGAGTGGAATTAACTATAAAGGTTCAGAACACTGTTATTACTAGTAAAAAAAAAAAGAAAAAAAAGGAAGGTGACACGTAAGTCTTTGGCATCACGTTGATCAACATCTTCCCGTAGCGTTAGGCGGTGCGTTAGCATCAATTCTTCTGACCCGCCAGTCATGTGATAACGGAGACTTTGTAGTAAGCGAGAACGGGCCGCCACGGACTAACGCAAATGAAGGAATTTAGTCAACGCTTAGAAATTATGTAGGACCGAAGTTATATCTGGGAAAATGTTATTAATGAGATAGTCGCCCATCGATTAGCTGGGCCGAATCAAAAAATATGTGTTGTTTTGATCAGAATGTAATCTTCCCCCATGAAACATAAAGATAATGTGGCTCGGTTTCAGCGAGATATGTACTGAAAATCCGCTGATAACGTCTAGATGGTTCAACAGTTATATTAGTTTTACGCGCAACTTCAAAAAAGGTATAGATTATTATTCGGCCTAAAGAAACACGGCACCGAAGAATGTATGGGACTTGTTTTTTGGGAATGAGGCTGGATGTGGAATCCGTGAACAGTAAGGTCTTTCCCGGGGAAAGAAGCTCGGACATTATAATACTAACACTTCCCCCCGATACATATCTACACCCTGTATGAGAAGAACCTCCGAATAAGACGGACATTTAAAAAAAAAAAAAAATAAATGTATACCACACAGCCCTTTTTAGGGACTTATTTAAACAAAATATAGTGACACACACACACACATAACATAAGTGCACGCTGCCAAGTTTGAAGCATTGCGCGTATTCAGCAAGCCTGGGAACAATTGGCAACTCTGCGGGATGACAGCATGGAAAACTGCACAAGCCAGCGGACTGAATCCAGCTGGCATACACTTGCCATCTGGCCTGAAGAAAACCGACTTACTGGCGCTGACAACAATCGGACATGCAACCTGCACTGAGCACACTGGTGTCCATGACTGTGCGTAGCTGCAAAATGCCTGACGCACTTGGGAAATAACGGCATTAACTAAGCACAGCCTGCCCTGGAGCCACCAATCGATAACGCACCTGCCTCCTCACTATTCAATGACACCTGACCTAGAAATGCTCAAGAACAGATAGAATTACCGTGGACAGAGCTTCAAGGAGAAGTGAATAACATGTACAGAAAAGAGTGGAAAATCAAACAGAGCATTTCTTGAAGCGAAGAAGGAAGACATGAGTACAGGCAGGTACATTGGCACAGCGCTGAAAAGGCGCAAAGACTGAGGACTTTTTAACCTAACGTCAAACCTAATCAGACCCAGGCTGCGATTTTTTTTTCCCGGAGATTCCAATCAGCAACAAGATTTACGGGACTGGAATGGGCCTTAATAACACCTCAAAGAACTCGCCATGAAACAAAGAAGAATTTTGCGATCATTACCACGAACTAGACGGAGATCCCGGTAACGCATTATGCTCTGGAGTACTGAGGATTGAATCCATACCAGTACCGCTTGCAAGAATCGGAAGACTGACGGAAAAAAAATCTAGGAAACCTACGGAAGGGACTAACAGCTCTGATTACGCTATCGACCGTCGCTACACTGCGGGAAACAGGAACATGTGGTCCGGCCGGATGCCCCAAAAGGCAGATTATCCGCAGACACTAAAAAATTATCCGCAGTGACCAGTAAGAAATGCGCGCCGAAACCAGATCGAAGAAACCAAGAAAAAGGATCCCTTTGCACAGCTGCGGGGAAATTAGGAACACTGGATCAGTCTGACTGTCCAAGAACAAGCGGAGGTCGATGAGAATTGGAGCCCGTACGCTGGCTCAAAAACCGCTCGTAAAGAGAGCTAAACGTTAGAGATGGACATACCCCGCACTACTGAAGAAGCGCTATTAAAAGAGAAAAACCTGAGCCGAAGTAAAAAAACATGAACTTGTTTTTATGCTGAAGTCCTTGTTTTACATTGTAAACAGTAATTTTTATCTGTTAAAAACTGTTTTATTGTTTTGTATGCTTTAAATAACTTTATCAAAACTTAAAACCTGGTGTTTGTCTTAATTATCTGAAAGAATACACATGATTTAATACATGGTTTCCCAGGATTTAGCGATCGATACAGAATACACATGGATTTCAACTTGGATATTTTAACTGCATCTACACATCAAAGTTGATATTCATTTTGACAGTCATAATTGCTCTCGCGATTTTCCCAGAAAATAGCTTTCAGCCTTCCCACGACTCAAGGAATGTACACGGTGCAAAGGCCTGCAATTTAACCGACCTCTCTAAAGAACCCGGCCGGGCTCACCGGCTAGAACCAAGCCGTGCGTATATACCGGCCGGCCCGCGGCTAACAACTGGCTATAAACTGCCAAGTCTTTAAACCCGTGCCCACGGCGGTCACCGCTCTAGACCGGCCTGGCCTGCAAACCGACCCTGCGTGGGTCACGACTTCTTGACCGGATCCAGGAAGCCCTCCGCACTGTGGGTAAACTGCTTGACCAATCGACATCTTAGCTTTTTGCATAAAAAGGCATCGTGTGAACCGCCTATGGAGGCGCCTTAATACTACTACACCAGAGGCAGAATTTTAATCAAATCATCGTGTAGACTTTGTGTCACATACTCATCAGATGTAAAGCGTAATTTCAACTTAAAGCGGTGAGTGTATTACATGATGTTTTGGAAGTAACTCAGTGACCAAATGAACCGTCCTAATTTAACCCACGCAACATACCGACAGTACAATGAATTTGAACAACGAAACTACCACTAAAGTGCGTATTATATGTAGGGTCACCGTTAAGCAGGAATTCCCCAAACATTCCCCCATTCCACAGTTGGTTTCATTTAATTAAAGCAAGCAAATATACCAAACAATCTGGTACATTAAGATTTACTTTCTAAAATCGTACAAGACATTGAATAGGGCTCCGAAAATACTGTATATGAAATACCTACGCATTCACGCATGCCTCAAATTTTTCCACAATAAATAATTCGCCCTTGTAATTTTTTGCATAAATTACCACGGAATTCTCATTCCACAAAGCCCATTAAATGACAGAGTAATGAACGTAACGAATACATACACAATTCATTTTCAGCGCACGGCGGAGGTGTGCGGGATACGGAATTTTGACATCACCAATACAAAAAGAGTCCAATACATTATCGGAAAGACTTATATCAATTCAAATAGAAAAATTCTCAACAGAGTAATATTAGTTTAGACCATCGATTCCATGCAACGCGTCATTCAGGCACAAATTGATAAAGGATTTATTCTAGAACCACCTTCTTAGGCACTCACTACACAAAATTTGAATTGAAATTTCTCTTTAAATTAGAAGTTATGGCCAGATTTAGTATCCGAGAAATAACGAAAAGTATGACGTGAAAGTAAAGTATTACTTTTGATAACAAATTCAAAAGACATTTAAGAGATATACACCCCAGTTATAATTTCATATTGTGTGAGTCTATTTACGAAAGTTACGGCCAATGTTCAAATCGTCCACTTCAGAATTCAGCACACACGCCAGCAGTGCTGAACATGGAATGGTTGAGCTAACATCTCTTTAAACCATCAAGATGTCCGCACAATGTACAGTCCAATATTTGAACAAGCAAAAAAAAAATGGTTATGGTATACAAAATTGACCTTTAAAGACGAGTGCACGATGTGCATTGCGCATGGCGTTGTTGCAATTTTAATTACATTCACGTGTGACTTTATATTGTCCGTACTTAGTTTGTTGAAAATCATTTTAAGCTTATAGTATACAAGTCTAAGGCGTTTGTGTATATCCAATTCAAAGCAGCTGCACTGCCAATTGCCTACGCACATTCAAACTTGACCATACCACTCAATTTTAGTCCCACGTTGATTACAGACGACCTATGTGAATAGGCACAATGATTGATTGAGAAAGTGAGCACTGGATTCCGAGTTAAGGACGACCAAAATTCAAGCACCGTTGCATCCACAATCGCATTTTTCAAACAAAATGACCATTCGTTTCGCAAATCACCAACATATGCCCTAATGTATCACCTAAAAGGTTTCAGTCTTGATATCCGCTGAGTGTGTAGTCGAGAACATCCAGACAAAAATATCAGGAAGAAAGAGAGAATCAATTAAAATATAATAATTAACGTAGACGAGATCTGTTGTTCGCGACCATACAAAAAGGTCTTCCGTTCCTGAATGAATGAGAGAATACGATGTCGTAACAAATGTGATGAGCTTTTCAAGTATACTTCTGAAGAAAAATCAATTTCAAAATCCAACAACATACAAAACTGAACTCTGTAAAACATTCCAACAAAAAAATGCAAGATCTTAACAAATTGAGAATTTTACATAAACGAAAAGTAGACTTTATCTTAAAATGGGCTAATGTTGTTTGAAGTAAAAGTGGTATCTAACACCTAAGAAATTAAGGTCCTATATACTGAAAATTTATTGTGTTACATCATATACATCTGATAAACCCGAATAAACCTAAGACGGAAGTTCGAATTCTTCGAACCGGAGTGAATTTCAAAAAAACGAATTTTATAAAACTCGCCATAGATTCTAACTTAACAAAAAATCAAAAACTCTATCGAAGGGATTATTATAGTACAGGTGTTTCCCGGTACAACTTGATACAAGAGTGAAAATAGAAAGAATAACTCGAGAATGCGCCCCCACGAGGCTCTCCATACCACGTATGACCAGGATGTGCCCGCGTCCTTGAGAGGAATTGGGAACGGGGAAAGACAATCATCGCACGGCTTCCGGGAGGAATGTGTTCAGCCAGGGGGTCCAGGCCAATTCACTTCGAGCCATGGCAGCCCGCGGAGAAAGAAAAAGAGAAGAAAAGAAGAAGAAGAACAAGAAGGAAAGTGGGAAAGAAGAGAAGAGCCAAGAAGAAGAGAGAGAAAAAAGTAAGAGAAAAGAAAGGAGAAGAGAAAAACAGCCCATTTAAGGCCACCACCTTTTTGGAAATGACATGTTTATATAACAAACACAGAAGTTTTTTTTCAACTTTTTCTATTTAACTCAAACAATAACAGTAACATAAGGACGATTTAAATACATCCATCCTTGACAATGACAAGTTGTTGGTCCTTTGGAGTTGTCTCGGTTTAACCGGAAAATTTCCCTTCTTTAATCCAAGTGGCACAAAACGATCCGTTGTAAGGCCGTACCTCCAGGAGAACCATTTCTGTACGGTCCCTTCTATGTCGAAAATGGCGTTGTGTAAAAAAATTAAAGTATTGTGCCACAAGAACATCCGTTATCCAAGTATCTTGTAACAAATGCGTGTTTATGGATCCAAAGTCTTATGGCGGTTGATAATTCTTGGAGCTTTGAGCCTGGGAGGTAAATCGTAAGTAAAAAGGCACAGCCTTACAACGCGATCGCTTTGTGGCCGATTGGTTTAAAGAGACATTCCGTAAACCTAGAACACATCAAGGACAAACTTGTCAATGTCAAAGACTGAATGTATTGTAAAGAATGTTATTGTTACTGTTCATTGTTGGAGTTTGATAAAACGTTGGAAAACATAAAATCTGTGGGTTTTTTTTTTCATTACAATACACCATGTCTTTTCAAAAAGGATGGGTGGCCCTTAAAAGGGCCGTTTCTCTTTCTATTTCTTCTGCCTTCTCTTTTTCTTTCTCTTCTCTCTCTCTCTCTTTCTTCTCCTGTCTCTTCTCAATCTCTCTTCTTGTTCTTCTTCCTCCTCCTCTTTTTCTTTTTCTCCTCTGGCGGCTGGTCGTGCTCAAAGCAAAAGATGGCCTGTCCATTCTGAAACTACACTCTCATCGGAGGCCTCTGGATAATCTCTAACTCTGCGTCCCAATCCTCCTTCGGCGGGGGCAGATCTTGGCTCATGGGCGGTGGCGGGTGGGCTTGGCGTGAGGCTTCCACGGCTATTTCCGCCTCCTAATCCTCCCCTCCGGGGAAATAGTAATCCATAATAGCCGGATGTGGCGCAAATATTCTACTCATGTTGAAGTTGAACTCCAATGGTTCCTAGAGCGGAATGCCGGAATTGCGCCGAGCGCTTGTTTAAAACGGGGGAGCACGGACGTCGTTGAAAACATCCCCTCAGTCGAACATCAAGATGGCGGACGTCCAAGATGGCGGATTTGTGCTTTCGAGAGAGAGTTTTTCCTCATTGATTCATGTGGAGTACTCGTTTTCTCTCTGAATTTAATACAATCTCCTAGTTTCAACTCTACTGAATCTAACA